>VIAB01000087.1:96086-114796 GCA_009801035.1 Oophaga pumilio
GAGAAGGTGTGTCCAAACTTTTGGTCTGTACTGTATATTCCTTGCGGAACTAAATATTCAGCATGTCAAAATTTTTCTTCTGCAAATCCTGAACGTGTGCACAAATTCTAACTTTTGTCTGACTTTTTTTTTATGAAGCTGATATAAGACCACATCAGAGTTCAGTTCAACTTTGATGTGGTCTGGGATCATAAATCATCAGATTGAAGCTCAAAATGATTGATTCGTAGTTAACTGATTCTGCATCCAGCAATATTTTTTTAGAGATACATAATTACAAATATATAAAACACAATCCCTGCATGTGTTCCAGCTATCGAACAGATGCGTGGGGACTCAAACATATTTTTCGAGCACCCGAGTATGGATAACCCCTTGTCTGATCACGTTCACTCATCACTAGTTTTATCCAACATTCGGGCCCCTATTTCGGCATCTGAAAGGAAAGTAAACATGAAAGGCTCATTCCACAATTTAATGAGTGACGTCTATGAGAAAATGGAGCAAATTGACTTTTGATCTTTTTTTTTATATTTTTTTTTTCCGTCAACTCGAGCAGCACACAAAACCATTTAATCAAGGAAAAAAAAAGGCGACATTAACTCTCCGCCTGATATTGATGACAACGCTTCCGCTTTACTACATCGCCAGTATCATTTGACGTTTACATTCCAATTTCTTAGGCAATTTCCGTAAGAAACCAATAAAAAAAAATCATTACGCAGTTTTAATTTCATTGTAAAATTGACAATGTCAGAAATTCTTCAAAATTGTCTTCTGTTTCCTCTTTTATTTTATGACTGTAAAATGGTTAAATGATCCACGTCTGTAATCTACTACTGAACCGTAATGAGGAGAGCAGAGAAAACAAAAGAGGAGAATGTATTTGTGTTGTCTGCAGGGAAAAGGATGAACTCGCAGTGAACGTACGTGTTTTCTTATTTGGGTCATGGGGAGTTTAGCCAAAGGGGAGTGAACTCAGGTTGTTAAAAATTTACAACAGGCGGCTTAATGTCTTCTTGAATGATGTCGAAGAGGCTGCAAGTCAAGTGTGAATGATGACTGACGTCTGCACGACACCAGAAAAAGAGAAAAAGTACAAATTATGGGAAAAATAGAGAAATGTTTTGTCTTGAGCTCAAGTCTAAGACCAGGTGTACACAGGCTCGGATTGGCCCATAGAAGAACAGGTAGATTCTCCGGTGGGCCCCTCTGCAGTAGTGGGCACCAACTTATATGCGCAATACTTGGCAAAATATACTTGATCTACTATGTACAGATAAAGGGAACATCTTATTCATTTAACAATCTACCCGGTGAATTATTATATATGGGTGGCATGGTGGCTCAGTGGTTAGCACTGCAGCCTTCCAGCGCTGGGGTACGGGGTTCAAATCCCACCAAGGACAACATCTGCAAGGAGTTTGTATATTCTCCCCGTGTTTGTGTGGGTTTCCTCCCACTCTCCAAAGACATACTGATAGGGAACTTAGATTGTGAGGCCCATCGGGGACAGTGATGATAATGTATGTAAAGGGCTGTGGAATTAATGGTGCTGTATAAGTGAATAAAATAAATAATTATATAGGAGCATAGGTAAATTTGTGAATGAGGGTAATGAAATATATGCTTGTAGCTAAACAGCGTGCCCCCCGAGCCAATATTATTGGTGGGCCCTTGGCACCTCAGTCTGACACTGGGTGTACATGACCGTATTATTGGTCCATGTGCGATCCGATAAAACATCGGCTCACACTCAGACCAATGTTAGTCTATGGGGTCGCGCACATGTCTTATTTTTTCCTTGAATAGAGCCGGTCCGTGGAAGAAACATTGCTGTATTTGCGTTTGATCCGATATTCAGAGAGCACTTGGTCATGAGTCAATGAGTCCGTGGAAAATATCGGCCTGCACTCTGATGACATCTCACTGCAGTCCGATTTCTGAGCACTGACACAATGAAGAAGATGGAGACTTTTTTCTCCTTCTCTTCATCCGAGAGAATCAGATCCCACTGTGGCCACGTTCTGGTCACAGTTTTATTAGCGTGTCATTTGCAAAATTAGTCCAATGAGAGACTCTCCGTCCGTCTGCCGGAGCCCTAAGTTTGCTTCTACAGAACAACTTGGGGTTGGGTGACAGCCGATGCCACCGGTGTCCGTTCATCACTGGTTCCTCTACCAATCCAATGGTGCTGACCAGTCACAGCTGGTAACGAGCACAAATAGCATGATCAGGAACCAAAAAATGAAGGCCAACAAGTGTTGGCCAGTCATCTCAATCCTCGGCATCCAAGAGATAGGGTCCACTCATGATGGGCACGATATGACCCTGGCTCATCACAGGACAGCTCTCCTCCTCCTGTTCCCGGTAACCCGTTCTAGTCCTGACCTTTGTAGCCAGAAGGCTCACAACCTAAGCAATATGGTGCTAGCCCTGGAGGCAGTATGGCGCCTTCACAAACATCGATTCCCTGATAGGAGAAACTACCCCCATCCAGTCTTCGTCCCAATTTTCACAGCTCTATGGCCTATTCTTTGTTTTGCAGTGGGGGCTTTGACTTTTTTGGGGACTGGTTGGGGTTTACAAACGCAGAGGAGGACATACCTTTGATGCAACCTATGCTGTCACACAGGTGCCCAAAATGTAAGGGGCCCACTACCGCCTCCAAAGTAGGTGGAATTGTGGATTTTGATGAACTATTGGACGGCAAATGGCCCATATACTGATCTTTCCCATGGGCCCTCTGCCGTCCACCACTGTACAAATGTCTTGCACTCAAGAAGGGGTTTTCCGAGATAACTAAAAATTTGTAGTAAATGGCTTTAACACCCCCCATATCTTCCCCCCAAAAACAAAGACCAGCCATAATTCACAGATGAATGCCCCGTAGCCCCAGTGCTCCTCATTGGATTTTAATTACTTCCTTGCAGAGGTCACATCCATCTAACCATGTCTTACCAATCACCGACCTTAGCAGTTTTGTGCCATCAGCGCTGACACCAGTTATAGGGGTTATCAACCACTGAAGGCAATTTTCTTTTTATTTAAATCCATGAATTTGGGGCTAAAAATCATTTTTCCTATTCAATTTACCTTAAAAATTTTGCACCGTTTGTCCTTTACAGGATCTGTTTCCCGCCACTTTGATGTGGTCTGTGATCATAAATTAACTGAGAGGAGCTTAAAAAAAGACAGATAAGTATTAAAAACTGTTCTATTGGGCAGTTAAAACAAGTTTACTGACAGATTCCCAGTTAACCCATTCTGCAGCCAGCAAAAGACACTGCAACACGGAGGCTGTAGAGGGCAAATGGTGTAAAATTTGTAATAAAATCCATTTACTGATTTTTGGCAAACTTTTGGCAATCACAAAAAACTTTTGCATTTTCCCCCTTTAATGGTTAAATCTCCAGATCGATGGCTTAAAATACTGAGCTGCAACCAAATCAGTGGGAAAATGAAGATTATTTATCTTGTTAAGACTTAAATTTGCAACCGGCTGACCATTACTGCATCGCACACAAATGTTTCGCCTCATTACCTTATGGCTACACCACTCTCTATCATCAGCCAAGAATGACTTTCAAGGAAAAAAAAATGTTTTTCCCTTTTTTAAAGAAATCTAAATTCATTGAAACGGAACCTTAGTCATTGGCAGCTTCATCGACTTTGTCTGCAGGCCAAATCTGACAGAAGTTTGTTTCTGCCTCGACAATTTGGTTGAGTGATCTGGACGTGGTTAATTCAGCTTGATTCTGTGAGCCTTACAGGGAATATGTCAGCAGGTTTTTGCTATGTAATCTGAAAGCAGCATGATGTAGTGGCAGAGATCCTGATTCCAGCAATGGATCACTTTGTTTACTCGGTTAAACAGTTGTGATGCAATCACAGTTTTCTCTGCTGCAGATCTACCAGAGCGCGGAATGCTGTGTTGTGTATAACCCCGCCCATAACACTGATTGGCACAAAGCTGCCAATCAGTGCTGGAGGTGTGGTTGGATCAGGAAGCACTAGACATCTAGTCCTGTAGTGATAATTTCCTGCTAATAAAACACTTATTTTATTGACTCAGCAAAACACAGCCTGGTGTTAGAACCCTCTTGTTAGGTTTTGTTTCTGTTTGCTGGTCACATGACCTTTTTTCCCTATTTAGTCTGGCTCCGCCCTTCTGCCTTTGCTGGACTTCATTGTATTACCTACTCTTAAGCTAGCCGGGTGCTTAGGTGCCTTACTCAGTCAGTTTTGCTTGATCTTAGGATCTCTAAGTAATTTGTTTTCTGTTTTTTTTTCCCTGCTACAATTTCTGTTAGGAGGTGTCCACCTTTTCTCCCAGTCTCTAGTTATTGTAGGGATTCCTTCCTCGCAACTATAGGTCTTCGTTCAGACTAGCTGAGGACTTTAGCGGGTCTGGTCGCAGGATCAGGTTCCCCGTTACATCGTAGGGATCCAGCTTAGTTCTATTGTAGGGACAGAATTCCCACCTTTCCTTAGTGCTTGTAGCAGATCATAACACCTGGTAAGTGACACATCACTGAAATCAGCGTCTCTGCCTGTACATCATGGTGTTCTCCGATTACATAGCAAAAACCTGAGGACAAATTCCCATTAACCCAGGTCGATAGAAGTCCAAAAGTTACAAAAGTGGTTAGGGTGTAAAGATAGTTAGAAAATACATTCTAGGTGCCGGACCACCCCTTTAATATAAAAATACTGAAAATTTAATAAAAAGCCAGCTATGGTGACCTGTTAGATTTTTACCAACATTTTGCGGTAAAAAAATGTACCGTAATTTTTTCAGATTTTTTTTGTTCCATTTTGTGTTTAACAAAATTCATGTCAGCCGATTTGAATACATCGAAGGATGATTAAAAAAAAAAATGGCATCATTTTGGGGGTTTTCCAACGTAAGAGCCCCTCAGTCACTTCAAAACCGAATTGGTCATGATCATGAAAAAATAAGCTTTGTAATTTAACTTGAAACAATGAAAAATTGCTGCTAAACTTTCAACCCTTCTAACATCCTAACAAAATAAAAAGACGTTTCGAAAATGATGCTGATGTAAAGTAATTGTTAGGTAAATGCTTTGGTTTAAGGGTTTTAAAATTCAAAGTTTAAAAGTGGATATTTTTTTTTTATTTTTCTGCAATGTAAAACATATCGACCCAAATTTAGCACTAAAGTACAATGTGTCACACAAAAAACAAGAAATCTCAGAATCACTGGGATAAGTTGAAAAACTCTAGAATTATTTACCCATATAGTAACATTAAAAATGTGATTAAATTGGGTTTGGTCACAAAAGGGATAAAGGTGCATATACACCCAAAAATTATCAGCCAGTGAATCCTTGAGTTGTCTACTTCTGACAAGTTCCCGGTTGCATCTTATCCTTTGGGAATATACGGTAATAGATATCGAATATGGCAGCCACAGCGGCTCGAATAAAGTTTTTTATCCACGTTTTTTAAAGTTGCGATGAGAAAATATGCGGAGTAAAACTCAAACTGAGGGGTCAAAAAAATCTGGGTGAAGCCCCTTTAAAAGCTGTAATGTCAGGCATTATTGTGTCAGTAAAAGTGTAGGACAAGGGCGCAGTCAGACGACCGTAAAAATTGGAATGCAATGCATGGAGTGGCCTGCGGCTCTCCCGACCCAATCGTGACATCTTCATATACAGCTCTGACAAAAAGTAAGAGACCACCACATCAAACCCTGTCATGGGCAGCCCATTCTCCGGACCTGAACCCCATTGAAAACCTCTGGAATGTGATCAAGAGGATGATGAATAGTCAAAAACCATCATACAAAGAAGAACTGATTAAATTTTTGCTCCAGAAGCAGTGTGAAAGACTGGTGGAAAGCATGAAAAGACGCATGAAAGCTGTTTTTAAAAATCATTTTTATTCCACAAAATATTGACTTCAGAATTCTTCCTGAGTTAAAACATTAGTATTATTGTTTCTAGATGATTATGAACTTGTTTTCTTTGCATTATTTGAGGTCTGAAAGCACTGTTTGTTTTTTTTTAATTTTGACCATTTTTCTTGGTCAGAAAAAAAATACAAAATTTAGTGCTTGGAAATTCAGAGACATGTTGTCAGAAGTTTATAGACTAAAAGAACAATTTACATTTTACTCAAAAATATACCTATAAAGAGAAAAATCAGACAAACTGAACATTTGAAAGTGTTCTCTTAATTTTTGCCAGAGCTGTATTTAAATGTAGTTGTCACGCACGTATCAGGAGACCCGCCGGCCACTCTGTGCATTGCAGTCCAATCTTGTTCCAATTTATACGTTCATCTGAGTGCACCATTATTGTGATGCAACTTTAATGCTTCTTTGTGCCCTTCGCTCTATTTACTCCATTTATATAAGAGTATATGGATTTTTTTCCCTAATAAACTGGGACCAAGCTGTAATATCGGACACAGACCATGCACAAGGGTGGTGTTCTTTCTAGAAAAAGCAGACTCATTTCTAGCCCTGCAGAGCCCTTTATGGTCTCATTCTCACATCTGTGAAAATCAAGTTGCGCTCGGACGGCATCTGAATGCAGTCAAATTTTTTTTTCACAGACCCATAGATTTGCATTGCTGATTTTGATCTGACACTTGGATCAAAGTTGGACCTGTAAGGATTCTATGACACTGGGAGCAGGCGGTCATGTTACTACAAGTATGTGATTTACATGATTCCAGCCACATTTCAACTAGACTGTATCCGGCCTCGCTCAATACAGTTGCATTGAAGTTTAGTCGGGACATAACTGCATGTGTGCAAATTACATACCTGCAGTCATGCACCCGCCGCTGACACCAGAGAATCCTCTCAGTGCGCACGATGTGAGAATTGACAAGTCTGCAGTCACATAGAGTCTGCAGACTTAGAACCTGAAGCTGGACAACCCCCTTTAATATCTGAATTTCAATATGTACTAAAGCCTACGGGCTAACATCTCTCCATGTGGAAAGTTACATGTCTGACATGTTGGTGTAAGGAGACTTTTAGGCCATGCAATGCTAGCAGTTGCACCATTATACAGTAATACATCTAGGAATCGGCGAGAATCGGTGACATCATGGCGTATCTCACAGACGAATCTCATTTTCAAGTGTTTGCACATTTACTGCTCAGAATTATGGTGGAAAGCCAATACTATGGATTCATTTAATTCAGTTTAATTGACTGGTGCATTGTTTGATTCCTTCTCAATTACAATGAAACACAAATCAACGTACAGAACATACCATTAGCGCGGAGGAATAATTACTCACAGATGCTAAATGCCTAATTTTTTACTAAATTAGTTCCAAGGATGAGAAGCCTGAGGAACGTTGGCGTACGATCAGCTAACAAGATCTCCATTCCCTTCTCCCATCTAAGAAATTAAGTTGTTGGGGCATATGGGGGTAAATTCCCATCAGAGGGATTGTTTAAAATTTTTCGACATGGCAATGGAAAATCAGACAATATAAAAAAAGCAGAAACCAAGGAAAACTTCCCTAAAAACAATATATATAGAAAAATATATACAACAGAGTAACCAAGGATCCAAAATTGACACACCCATTGGCTTCAGTGATGGTGTTTAATTTTGTAACACTTATTGGACGATCATTCGCGGTTAACATCATGATCGTTTCCTAAACGTTAAAAAGTCTTAAACTGACTGATTTGGATAAGTTAAACTTTTAATTTTCTATAGTTTTCATTCTTTTTTTTTTTTCTTTTTTACAACTTAATACATTCATCTGATTTTATTTTGTTTTCCTTTTCAATTCTTCCATAAAGGACCAATCTCTACTGGATTCATGTAAAGATGGAGCTGGCCTTAGGCCACCAGTGGGACTTCCACCCACCCTTGGCTTGTTTTTTGCATTTGCATCAAATAAAAGAAAAACCCTTGATCGTCTTTGGTGAGGGGATTGCGCATTCTGTATGATAATTAGGACTGGGATTAGAGGGATCACATGTTGGTTAATTCTTCATTAAGTCTCAGAAACCTTTCTGTCAAAATCTTCCTGAAATCCTGCAAGTGTTTCAGATCTCGTGCATCTCGAAAAACCAGATACGTGAATGAAATATCAGCACGATACATTTAGAAGGATGTGTTCCCACTTGATTATTTCTTTTTTTTTTTTTTAAAGAACAATTTGTTAATAAAAAGCAACAAAACTTCAAAACACAAAGTTTGTTTTGAATCCTCGCAATAAATCTAATTTGTGGGAAAGAGGAAAATGTGCATCAATTTGGGTTTTAGAACTTTAAAGTCAATGGGATTACATTTGCTTTTATTTATTCAAATAAAAGAATCGTTGTCCTTCCTAGCAATAGATGAGTAGTGTGCACCACTCTGTTGTCCGCACACACTCGCGGTGCAGCCATCCACTTTGTTGTAGCAATACAAAGAAATCCAGGAACCAGGGCACCAGACGTCCTCCTATTGGTAACTTTATTAGTGCACAAAAATCACAACGTTTCAGCCATGCTGGGCCTTTATCAAGCCATTGAAATAGCTCTTTTATATGGCTTGATAAAGGCCCTGCACTGCTGAAACATTGTGATTTTTCTGCAGTAAAAAAGTTACCAAAAGGAGGACGTCTGGTGCAAAAAAATCACAATGTTTCA
Organism: Oophaga pumilio; assembly: GCA_009801035.1. NCBI lineage: Eukaryota > Metazoa > Chordata > Amphibia > Anura > Dendrobatidae > Oophaga > Oophaga pumilio. Next base: position 104,722 of record VIAB01000087.1, read on the forward strand.
CCAACGCAGGGCCTTTATCAAGTCATTGAAATCTCTCTCTTTTTTTCTATGGCTTGATAAAGGCCCCGCATGGCCAAAACGTTGTGAATTCCTGCACTTATAAAGTTACCAAAAGGAGGACGTCTGGTGCCCTGGTTCCTGGATTTATGTACATCCCTGTCCTTTTCATTCAATAGATGAGTAGTGTGCACCATTCTGTTGTCTGTGCACACTTGGTGCAGCCATCCACCAGCTTGTAACAATACAGAGAAACCAGAGCACCAGACGTCCTCCTTTTGGTAACTTTATAAGTGCAGAAAAATTACAATGTTTCGGCCACGAGGGGCCTTTATCAAGCCATTGAAATCTCTCACTTTTTTTATATGGCATGATAAAAGGACATGCTTGGCCAAAACGTTGTGAATTTTCTGTACTTATAAAGTTACCAAAAGGAAGACGTCTGGTGCCCTGGTTCCTGGATTTTTCTGCATTGTTGTCCTTTCATGCAATAGATGAGTAGTGTGCACCACTCTGTTTTCCGTACACACTTGGAGCAAACCTCCACAAGGTTGTAGCAATACAGAGAAAAACAGGAACCAGGGCACCTCTTTTGGCACCTTTATTAGTGCATAAAAAAATCACAACGTTTTAGCCAGGCAGGGCCTTTATCAAGCCACTGAAATTTCTCTTTTCCATGGCTTAATAAAGGCCCAGCGTGGCCGAAACGTTGTGCTTTTTAAGCACTAATAAAATTATCAAGAGGAGCACATCTTGTGCCCTGGATTTATCTGCGTCCCTGTCCTTCCTGGCAAATACGGTAACAAGATAACATTCCCTCATTATATCCCTTTGTAGAGCTCAGCAAAAAGATTTGCAGGACGCTGGTCCAGTGGCCAATTGGTAGTCCATGATTACTGCACCAGTGCCCTGGAAACTTCGTGCGGCATCCCTGGCACCTCTTTTGATTAGAAAGCCCCAGCGACATCATGTCTAAATCATAACCGAAAAGAAATGACGTCTCGAGGGGCTTACTGATCAGGGGACGCCGCAGGTAGTGGGAGATTTAAAGGGCTCTGGTCCGGTGGCCACCACAGACTATCAAAGTGCCTGATAGACCAGGGTCCTGCAAATCTTTTTGCTCAACTTTCATCCCTTGTCTAATCTAAAATTTTAACTTAGAAATCAAAAGGACGACATGTGACAGACTGAAGTAATGTCTCAAGCAATATAACTTTTTTTTCCCCTATTGATTGAGATGAATGTTGCAAAAACAGAAAAAAGTCAACATTTGCTCTTTGACATTAATATTAAAATGCAGAATGTATGGTAAGAATTTATATACTTTTTTGCTTTATTTTCTTTTCATAATAATTCCCCATTCTATTTTTTTTCTTTAATTATTTTTTATCATTGAAGTCACTGGGTGATGAATTTCAGAAAACATGGACAAGATGATGTTTCGTCCAGCTGTATCAATAGTAGAAGTTAGCAGTCGCCATGGATCTGTCCCCCTCCCATAAAATTGAGAAACGCACGTTTTTCTGATATTTTGCACTAGATCCTTCTGCTTACTTGTACATTTCCAAACGTTTCACATGTTTCCTTCCTGTTCTCATTTAAAGTACAAGATGATGATGAACTTCCTGCCAAAATGCAGCCTTGCTCGCTAAATCTCGCCTACGGCAAACTTGGGGCCGAACTGTCACAATCAATTAATTAGTGGGATTTCAGCTGTGAGAAAGGGAAGTAATTAGCACGATTACTAATGCTGAGTAACCGCTCCAGATAGTGACTGGAAGCCTAACGCTTCTCATCACAGTTACCGTTCATCATCCGGCCAGAGAAACAACACTAAATCGCTTTAGGCTTTGTTCACATTGGCATTGGAAGCTCCATTCTGGGCTGCTGTAGCGGATTCAGCAAAAAATGGCAACAAATATAGTGTGGCATGCTACCGGGTAAAATTATACCCACCATAACGAAAATCTGACAACGTATATTATAGTTTATGTGGTACGGTAATAAACACACAGGTTGCTAAACAGATAAATAGTAACAAACTGTACACACATAGTATTGGTATACAAATAGCACTAGTATACTGTTCACAAATAATACTGGTATCGGAACACATAATTAGTACTGGAATACTGTACACAAATAATACTGGTATATGGTAAACATAAATAGTACCGGTATCCTGTACACATAATTTGTACTGGAATACTGTACACATAAATGTCACTACACAGTACACAGAAATAGTACTGGTATGCAACTGTTACTTTAAAATACCCAGTATTGGTATACCATGCACATTACTAATAGAGCTATACTGTACAGATAAATAATACTGTCACGCAGTACACAAGCATACCACTATACTGTACATAAATACTACTGCCATACTATATACAGTACATAAATGGAACTGGTGTACACAATACGCATGAATAAATACTACAGATATGGTGCACACGATAAAACTATATGGTACACAAATATTACTGGTATACTGTGCACATTAATACAGCTTTACTGTACAAATAAATAGTACCTTTACACTATACAGCTAAATAGTACTGCTATGCTCTACACAAAAATATACCACTATACTGTACACAAGTAATATGATACATGTATAGCATGCTCCCTGCACGCTCTCTGCTCTCTTCAGGGTTGCTGCTCTCTGCACCATCCCTGCACGCTCCCTGCTCTCTTCACGCTTGCTGCTCTCTGCACCATCCCTGCGCTCTGCACGCTCCCTGCCTCTACTATCCATTGTGACCGAGCTGCATTCATTGGCAAGAAGCATTGAATTACAGGCAGGAGAGGGGGGAAGTGGCAGGATCTCAATGGGTCCCACAAATTAAGAGGAGACCGGAGACCTAGACCCTGTACTACCTTCTCATAATTACCCAGCTATTCCTGGGGGAAGTCCCCCCTCTGCGGCTACACCCCTACATACAATAACATTAGTATTATGATTTTACCTTTTTCGCAGTGTGCTCCTGTGAATCCAGGGGGACAAATGCACTTGTTTGGGGCCACACAGGTTCCGCCATACCTGCAACCCTCCTCGCAGAACGCTACAAGACAACATAAAACACGAGATCAAGTTATCAGTGTAATAAGAATCAGTACTTAAAAGAATTATCCAGGACTGTTATACTGATGGCCTATCCTTAGGATAGGTCATCAATATCTGGGACGACAGCCGACACCCCGGCCGATCAGATGTGCTAAATTGTGGAACTGCACAACTCTGTCAACAGAATAGTGGCCGCGGCAGTGTACTGCACCTCCCCCCCTATTTGCATCAATAAGACGCAGATATACAGCATCGGGCTGTGGTCACTATTCTGTTCATGGAGCTATGCAGCTCCGAAACTCAGGACATCCGGCACTGGGAATACATCATCGGCGAGGATGCCGGGTATCTCATCCCTTGTATCAGATATTGATGACCTATCCTAAGGATCAATGTAAAAGTCCTAGACAGCCCCTTTAAGAGTCTCTGTGCTGAAACACCGAATTAACAAACCTCTTACAGTTTGCTACATTCGTATGGTACCTAGTATCAAGGAAACAGTCCGGACTCCAAATGAAAACATTTCCCTGCACTGATACATAGTTACAAAACTATCAGAATAAGAAATATATTTATGCTATTGATTGGTGTAGTTCACACAGCTTTGCTGCAAGTCATCCACCAAAAAGAAAAAATGATTTATAAGACAAGAGTGGGAACAGATTGTCAGATGCGTAGTATATACTGACACATATACTTCCTATCAGGCACAATAAATACAGTAATATATACAAGCAAACAATGGCAACATAATATTATAGCCAGATAAGGAAATAAAATATCAGTTACGTATAATATATTGACAAATAGGCTTCCTATCAAGGCTTCCCAGGGCTACAATAACAATATTGCACCTAAAAAAATATGTATTGATATATAGGAACAAGTGGCTATAGAATGAATGAACATACGTGCCCCAGCAGTAACATAAGGAGAGGGAAATACCCAAACAGCCCAAGATAAAATTCTAGGAGAAATACCTATGATTAGGAAAATGGCAGGCAATCCCTGAATGTGTTGTGGCTGTCAAACACCCGCGAGACATGCAGCCACGGGGACACAAACACATTTTTCGAGCACGCTGAAAACACTTGGTTAGCACCCGAGCATGCTCAGATAACACCTTATAGGAGCACGTTCGCTCATCACTAATGACCTGAGATGTCCGGTGTAGCTTCTTCACACTCCGACGCGTTGTTTTGCCACTAGATTCTTCTGGGGGGCATCTATATTGAGATCGGCTGACGGTTTTTATACTATAGACAGGATAGGACCGTTCCAATAGGGCACACCTCATTGCAGTGGGATGGCTTTTGCGCTTTTGTTAATGAAAATAGTGTCAACTAAGTTACCCTATGTTATTTGCATTTATTAGCACTATTTATTTACTACAGGGTCTTTGCACATTTTGTTTTTTTTCTTGTGTTTTGTCTGTGAAATGGTCACAGTGTGAGCATGCTCCTACTTATTGTACGTCTACCAACTTATGCTCCTACTCATTTCTTTGCGTTTTTTTTAAAATTACATAACATGGTACAGCACAGCCTATCAGGAGAGACTATCGTGGCCTGTATAAAAGCAAAAACAGGCAATGTAGCAGCCATTTTAGTGTGAATCTGGATAGTGAGAAGATGTCATAGCTCACAGCTTAGCAACAGAGATAGAGAGAAGTAAGCCACAAAACACGGAAAAAACTGTACAGACAGTGTGTGACAGGACAGCAATGAAAAACAGTTATCAAATATGTAGAGGTCACTTTGCCATTACTAAGATCTTATTCACACATCAGCATTTGATGGGTATTTTGTATCAATGTTTGTATGCCAGGAGTGGAGCTTACAACGAAAAACTAGAAATGAAACATTGACTCTTATTCTGTGTTTTGGAGACACTCCATACAGAAAACTTCTGCTTTACTGTGTAATATTATGAGTCAGGATTAGCACCAGCTTGGAGCCGTCATTTCCTCACTTTCGGCTCGGCTATTTTGTGTAGACACCGGAAATAATGGCATTGTTTATTTATGATGTTTTTAGTGGTTTGCCGCTGCAAACAAATACTCCAAATTCACTGGCTACAATGTACAATTCCACAGTAATAAACTCCAGCCCCCCCTTCCCAGCTATTCTAAATCTAGATTTACAAGCCGTTATTAATATTTATTATCAGACTAAATAGTGTGCTATAAGGTGTTAATATGGATGATGGGACTGATAATGTACGTATATTGCCGCTGCTTGCAAAACAGGAAAGATCTATTGTAAACATTCCGGAGTTGTTATATTGTATCGTGCAGAACAACTGCCACCGTATGGATTATATCTGAATATAAATATATTCTATTCATATACTAAATAATGCAACATACTATACCGTAAACTCCATGTCTAGTAAAAGCTTCAGGAATTGGAAACATTATTTTAGGTCAAGGCTGTTTTTATGGATTGTGAATCTTCCCAAGTAAAATGGAACGACTTCGCTCCGAGAGATGATTTCACATTTAAATTGAATGATCATGAAGATCTAATTGAAATATGTTATGAGAATAAGTAAAGTCTACTTTTCAGGCGGGATAGCGAGCGAACAAGCGATGCAGAAAACAAAATTCTACACTTTCTACTCAATGTCAGACAGGTGCTGGAAAGAAAGACTAATGGAGTTAGACATCCATAAAGTAGGAAAAAATGAGCGCTTTATCATATAAAAAAAACAAATGATACAATAAAATGGCGATTTTAAAGCACTGATGCATTTTGGACCTCTTAAGGATTTGTCTAGTGAAAAATGCTTTCTTTATGTAATATTACAGTGTTTCCCCCAAAATAAGACAGAGTCATATATTATTTTTTTGTTTGCTACGAAAGATGGATTAGGGTTTATTTTCATGGGATGTCTATTTTTTTTTCCCATGAATTATAATCCACATTTATTCTTGAACAGAAAATAAACATTTATTCAAATATAATCATGTCAACACATACTCACACTGCACATACATATGTATATACAAACACACACACACATGTACAGTAGGGGAAATAAGTATTTGATCCCTTGCTGATTTTGTAAGTTTGCCCACAGATAAAGACATGAACAGATTACTATTTTAAGTGTAGGTTAAATTTAACATTGAGAGATAGAATATCAAAAATAAAATCCAGAAAATCACACTGTATAAATTATATAGATTTATTTACATTTTGCAGTGAGAAATAAGTATTTGATCCCTCTGGCAAACAAGACTTAATACTTGGTGGCAAAACCCTTGTTGGCAGCACAGCAGTCAGACTTTTTTTTGTAGTTGATGATGAGGTTTGCACACATGTCAGGAGGAATTTTGCTCCACTCCTCTTTGCAGATCATCTCTATATCATTAAGATTTTGAGGCTGTCGCTTGGCAACTAAGAGCTTCAACTCCCTCAATAAGTTACTCCATGTTACTGTTTCGGTTCGGCAGCACGAACAAAGCTTGTTGAAAGGTTGCAGCACAGCCATCAACAAGCTTTCCTGTGTGGGCACTTCCCGCTCAACCACAGCCATGTCAAGTATTGGCATGGCTATGATTGGCCAGAGCAAGCAAAGCTGACAGCTGTAGGCTGCAGGCTCCAGCTGTCAGGTTTATCTTGGCTGGTTATCAAAAATAGAGGCGGTGACATCATTAAGGTTACCACCGGTCACACGCAGCCACGTGCTCACGCTAATCTCAGAGAGCTGGCTGTCTTACTGAGCAGTAACATTTATCACCGCTCAGCAATGCAACCAGATGTAGCAGAGCTGGGGCTCGTCGTGGGACATCAGAATTATGGGTTATCGGTGGACAGGTGACTATATAACTTTGATTTTTTTATTTTTACATTAATAAATGGGTAAAAGAGGTTCTGGGAGTGTTTATTTCAATTAAAGGACGGTTTTCTGTGTGTGTCTTTCTTACTTTTCACTACGAGGTTAGAAATGAGAGTGTCTGATAGACACCTCTCCATTACTAACCCTGAAATTGATGTTAGCTGACATTACAAAGCGGACATCCCAAAACTATTACCCCACTTTCCACCGCAACAGGGAAGAGCTGGGCAAAGAACCAGAATTGGCGCATCAAATGGATACACTTTTTTGGGGGCGGCTGAGGGCTGGTGTTTTTAGTCTGGGATGGGGCCAATATCCATGGCCCCTTCCCAGCCTATTAATATCAGCCCACACTTAGCCTTTGCTGGTTATTGAATACAGGGGGGACCCAAAACAATAACATGGGGTCCCATTTTATTAACCAGTTATGGCTATGCAGACAGCTGAGGGCTGATATTAATAGCTTTTGACGATTCATGGATATTGGCCTCTTCACAGAGCCATAACACCAGCACCAACAGCAGTCTGCTTTCCCTCAGCTGGGTTTTAAAAATAAGGGGGACCCTACACCATTTTTTTTATTTTATGTATTTATTAGCTAAATACATGTACAGTAAAATACACACGCACTGCACTAATTATCTCACTGACATCTTTATTACTATGAACAGGCGACAAGTGGTGAATACACTCATTAGCCTCGTCTGCTCTTGCTGCTATCAGCAAGACTTTCATCAACCGGCGCCTGTGACCGGCAGTAACTTTTTTACCGCCAGTTACAGTTGCTGACTCTCATGCTGTCCTCTATGTGACAGCGTGGGAAACGCAGCACTCTGACCAGTGGTAACAAACTTACCGCTGATCAGAGCCAGTGCTTCGCCGCTCTGTCACACGGATGACATTATTGGAAGCACTGGATCTTTGGGTCCCCCATTAGGAATAATGCATTGCCCTCTTTTATTTTCTATGCTATGGGTCTTTTCAGTAGATGGTTATTAATAAATGTGTTGGATCTTTTATGGCTACATTGTTTGAGACGCTATACCCACTTTATATGGCGAGAACGTGTGGCTATAATCCCTTAAATAAGATGGAGCTGGGAGCTTTCAATAGCAAATAAGCATGTATGCGATCGCGATAACTGAGGGACATGACTGCGCATGCGTGAGTAGGATTTCCAATTATAAAGATCGCGCTGCATTCGCCGAAGCGCAACTGCGCACGCGCAAACTTTCATTCTGTTTCTAATAGTGTCTTCACTTCCTGACATGCACAGTTGACTTTTTGAGACGCCGAGAATGGCGCAAATAGTAATGTAGTTTCTTCCTGATATGCACAATTGATTTTTTGGGACGCTGGTATCAGCGCTATTAAAAATGGGGTGAGTCATGGCATTATAATCCCTTACAGCTGATTATTGTACAATCAATTGATTTGTTTATGCACTTTTATATAATATTGCACTGTGTGCTCTTTTGTATTTCACTTTATAGTGTTGCAAATAAAATCCTTCTGCATTTTATATATAAATATGGAAAAGATATGAAATTGTATTGTTTTGATACTAATTGATGTAAATTGTATTCGCTTTATTGCATACTATAAATACTATGAATGTGCACTTGTATACTGCTTGAAAAAGACTCACACACAGAGCCGAAACATAAATGGGCTATTGAAATAGCTTTTTGATGGTGTGCTGCTTCTTCATTTTCTCATATATGTTATGATCTGCTACAAGCACTAAGGAAAGGTGGGAATTCTGTCCCTACAATAGGACTGAGCTGGATCCCTACGATGTAACGGGGAACCTGATCCTGCGACCAGACCCGCTAAAGTCCTCAGCTAGTCTGAACGAAGACCTATAGTTGCGAGGGAGGAATCCCTACAAGATCTAGGGACTGGGTGAAAAGGTGGACACCTCCTAACAGAAAGTGTAGCAGGGAAAATAAAACAGAAAACAAATACTAAGAGATACTAAGATCTAGCAAAACTGACAGAGTAAGGCACCTAAGCACCCGGCTAGCTTAAGAGTAGATAATACAATGAAGTCCAGCAACGCCAGAAGGGCGGAGCCAGACTAAATAGGGTAAAAAGGTCATGTGACCGGCAAAGTGAAACAAAACCTAACAAGAGGGTTCTAACAATATATATATATCTTATCTTTATTTTATATTTTATATAGCGCTAACATATTCCACAGCGCTTTACAGTTTGCACACATTATCGTCGCTGTCCTCGATGAGGCTCACAATCTACATTCCCTATCAGTATGTCTTTGGAATGTGGGAGGAAACCGGTACCCGGAGGAAACCCATACAAACACATGGAGAACATACAAACTCCATGCAGATGTTGCCCTTGGTGGGATTTTAACCCAGGACTCCAGCGCTGCAAGGCTGCAGTGCTAGCCACTGACTGAGCTACCGTGCTGTCCCTATATATATATTAAGAATTTTTCTACCTAAAACTAGTATGAATTAGGTATACATATACCTAATTCATACTAGTTTTAGGTAGAAAAATTCTTAAAGCACCACTCCACCACTTTTTTTAGTTCAGCACTGGAGTGGTGCTACTAATCTAAGGTCCCTGACCTGAGTATTATAATCACCTGCCGCCAGGGCCAGTAGTAGGCAAAGTGGGGCCCTAGGCAAAAGTTTAAAATGGGACCCCAAATGCTAACATATTGCACATCACACAGAAGCATTTCGGTTGTATTTACATGCGCTGAGTTCAGGTCGCTAAACGTGTGTGATCTACAATACTGAAGTCGTTCGACACTTGTTTAACGGCCTCTTTACACCAACTGAGAAAGAATGATGGGAACAGAACAATCACTATTAGATCAATCTGTCCCGATACAGTATCATGTTATCAGCAACACATCTACAGTTTACACTGGGCAATGTGCTGCTGAGAACCATGATTTTTGTTCCGGCATAAACAATCCAATCACTCGATGAATAGGAAGCATTTTGCTTGTTTAGTATAATACACCCCATAGTCCTCCATATATTATAATGTTCCCCATAGTCCTCCATATAGTATAATACACTCCCTATGGTCCTCCATATAGTATATTACACTTCCTATAGTCCTTCATATAGTATAATACACTCCCCATAGTAATCCAGACAGTATAATACACTCCCTATAGTA
>VIAB01000087.1:140185-150861 GCA_009801035.1 Oophaga pumilio
TGCTGCGGAATATGTTGGCGCGATAGAAATAAAATTATTATTATATAGTATGTTAGCTGTCATCTCTCACAGGGAGGATCCTGTAATAATTCATACTCTTCCATTATACATAAAATAAGCCTCAGACTCATGAATTCCTCTCTGCTTCCATCTCTTTCGAGTTTCCAGATCAACCAGAAACGTCTCCTCTGTGCATAATTAGGTTGGTGGTTATTTTGCATCAGCTGACAGTGGCTGTCAATGGACTTTATGCTTGAGAAGCTCAGGCATCAGTCAGAAAGCAGCTGATGCAGGAGCTGGCGATGATTTCCCCCGTGTGCACTCATTATCCACCTATTTTGCAGCTATAAACCGTCATATTTACTTTTGGCTATAACAAATCCCCCCCAATATTCTAGGTTTGGTCTTCAGATCGTTAAGCAAAAAAAAAAAAATAGAATAAAGAATTCACAGTCCAAAAATAAAAAATGAAGTATGGAGAGAGTTCAGACAATTCACGCTTCATCAGAAAACTACAAAAGTCGACCAAACATCCTTCTTATCTCACGTTTACAAATAAAAGGATCACAAATTGTTATTTTAAGCACTGGCCCTACAGACTCTTGAAATGGGGGCAGATTAGAGTAAGACTCACCCCCCATTAACAGTCCACTTTTTGCACAGTCCTATAATGTCAGGACCAGTAGACCCTGACACCAGGAATGGCATTGTGTGGATGTCTTTAGGTACTTGGTCACTTTTGAACAACTATTGAAGTTCTATTGATATTCTGAGAATAAAGTTGGTGCGATACTTTCTTCAGCTCTCAGCATTTCCCCGATATCATCTCCAACTCTTTACGAGTCCTATATATTCTTCTAATAGATCTGATTAGCGCTGGCGTTTGATGATCAATTAATTAGATGCTGCTTTTTCCTTCTCTTTGTTAATGTAGAAAGCAATTACTGAAGGTTCGACATTCAATTAGATTAATTTGCTCTTTCTTTTAAGATTGTTTCTAAGTAAACACAAAGAAGACAGAAGATTCCATTCCCTCAAATGCTCGCCCCTTTTAGAGGTACCGGATGGCAAATCTTGATGTTTGTCTAACTTTACAATCTCCCATGCATCCAATAGCTTCTAAGGGATGTAAACACTTTTGCAATCATTTTATTGTCTCTGTGAATGTACAATATAAAATTATACAACTTTGAGGGTAGTTTGATTAAAAATTAAAAAAAAACAATTCCCACCCACAGATGTAACTAGTGAAGGACACAGAGGGGTGTCTGTCCCAGGTCCACTCCTGTATGCAGAGCACGGCAGTACTGTAAAATGATTACTGGCTGCTGAGCTCTGCTGCCTCTGCAGAGCGCAGTAGTCTTGCCGACTTTGTCACTGGCTGCTATTTTTCTGCACATTTAATTTCAACATGCATTACGCAAAGATCAGTAACAAAGTCACATCGACTGCTGCGCTCTGCATATATATTTATTGTTAAACAGAAGAAAGTGAAAGTTATTTAGAGGGAAAACCAAATATTTCCCATTGGTTATTTTACAACATTGCACTTGGGACAGTAGCCTATTGTCGTATTCTCATCAGCATAAATGCCAAAAATTGCAAAGTGCTTGTATAAAAAAACAGTAACTTACTGTTCTATAGAGTTTGTAAGCGCTGCTGGATCCGCCCAGCTCCTGTGCACTCCGCTAATGCTGCAGAGGAAAAGCTGCCTTGGCTTTCTGCATCGGAGAGCACTCAGCTTGCCAATGCTGCTGGTCTGATATAGCACCCAACTGCCTGCATAGCTACTTCCTCCCATTATGGTTTTTCTTTGTACAGGTCTAACAAATGTCTCTCTATAAATATGAAACAGTAATTGAGGTAAAAACTCAGCTTCCTTCCCCTGGATCCGTGCCCTCTGTTGTGCTCCACATTGGGTTTTGTAGGTTCCCTGGAGTGGATTAATATCATCTCCCTAGACCTATTTAGGTCCCATTTAGACACACACCTGGGTCTTGGGACTGAGACTCTTATGTTTGGTGTGCTCCACCATTTGTGCTTTTTGGGTTGTGCTTGAATGCACATCTGTTCTGCTGCTTCTGAGATTCCTGTGTGCCAAGTCTTCACTATCCACGTGCCTTCTGGCTTTCTGCATCAACACCCGGGGTCTGTGTCCCCAAACCTAAGGCTTAGAAGATCCACCTCGCCTGGTCAGCCTTACCCTGGGACAATTAGAAGCCTTATATTCTCTAAAGTGCTGGACTTTGCCTGGTTTCTCTACTGTACCCGGTCCATTACACCGGCGGTGGTCTTCATAGTTGCAGACTACAAATCCTATAGACTCTTGCAGTCATGTGTTAGTCCACCTTCTCTTCCCTTTGCCAGAAGATCCCACCTATGAGCTGCAATACCAAACACAGCCTGTTGACAGATGTGGCGCTGTTGTTTTTTTTACTTTTTAAGAAAACAGTTTTTCTAATCCTAGACGACCATCATTAACATTTCCCAGGATCTAAGGAATGCAGAAACCTGTATTTATTTATTACATTTGTTGCTACATTGTTTTCAGTGATTGTCACTATAGGATATAATTTTGCGAGAGGAGCTTAGAAAGATTCCACACTGTAGTTTGCGGATCTCCAGATGTTGTGGAACTACAACTCCCAGCATGCTGTTTTTAGGGTATGTTAAGAGTTTTAGCAGCCACAAATTCGAATGTAACACTGGACAATTATTTTTCTAAAGGAGTTGGAGGTTTTTAATGTCATTATGAGCCCTCCAGGAGTTGCGGTTGGGCATTTTACTACTATTTTACAGGAAAGGAAGCAGCAAGGTACCAGAGATGCCTGAGTTCAGCACCATGGACAGGGACATTCAGTAATGAGAGCCCTGAGCAAACTGAAAAATATTTAGACTTGAGAGTCCTCAGTGGTTGATACCTTTTAATGGCTAACTGAAAAGATGGTAACAAATTGCAAGCTTTCGAGACTACTCAGGTCTCTTCATCAGGCAAAGACTAATACAAAATCTGAAGAATCACATATTTATATACACAAAAGGACACAGGAATAATGCAATAGATAAGACAAGTGACGTGAAGCAGAACTGTCATTATGGCAGAGGGATGAACATAAATATTGGAACAGTTCATAGATAAGGAGGGAAAGTTTTATTGCCCTCTGATTGGGGTCTGCTATTGTGTTTTGATGACCCTAGAAGGTCAGAGAAGCAGATTCCTTAATTGATATAGAAAGACATAAATCCATGTGACACGTTCATTCCAACACTAAGAGTGTCAAAGGTCATCATGAGCTTATATTCCCAAACCTTTCTATCTTTCTCAGATTTGAAGTTAGATTTTAATATAAGTAAGCAAACTGCACATTCTCTAGTTGTCCTCAAGAAAGAAAATGAAAGCTAATGGTGTCAAACTGATGTGGAATTGCAAGTCAGTGGATATAAGGCATGCTGGGATATGCAGTTCCACAGTATTGGATAATAGTAACGCTGCTTGTTAGTGACAAATTATGTTATGGCCAGTAACTGGTTTCCAGGACAGGAACGCGGGATGGCCACATTACGGGATCACTGATACAGATTCTGAAGTGCAAGTTCAGACAGGGTAGATAAGAGGCACAGGTACAGGACGGATGGATCAGGATAGGGACTAGGCACAGGCAGGACAGACTCGGGTATGGGCTTAGCAGGGCGAACTGGGACAGTAACACGGGGAACTTACAACTGACTAGCAGGAAACATTAGAACTAAGTTGCTAAGGCACATCCCAATAGGGAGGGTGTCTTCCAGCTACTGTATTGGCTGAGAACTTCTGACGAAGAGCAGGGGCACCGGCGGTGTCCTAACACTCCCAACCTGAATGATCAGCATCACATGAGCGATGAGTGAAGCCAAGCTGGCAATTTTGCATGACTGACAGCCAGAGGCACATTTAACTATTAACCTGCAGATTAACTCTATAATTGTAGCACTAGCATTATCCGACTCTATAATTCCTCATGCACAAAAAAATCCTTGAAAATGTGCCTGGTCTAATCTTGAAATGGGTAAAGGGAATCTATCATCAAGTTCAACCTTTCCCCCCAAACTGCACATTGGGCATTCAGTTCTGCATGTCTTTGAAATGTAAATCAATCGATATTTTATACCTTCTTCTATCTGTTGTTGCATTTCAGAGAAATTGGCATTTCATATCATATGCAAATAAGGCATAAAGTGCTTTGGGTGTGACATAGCACTTCCCAAGTCTCTGCCTCCAGAGCTTGTTTCCACCCCTGGCCTCCCTCTTCAGTTTGATTGATAGCTCACTGGCTGTGTAACATCAGGCACCAACCAAAGAAATCAGACTTAGACCGGGGTCACATAGCAGTATTTTTTCTCATCAGAAAGAATCGGGTCAATTATGCAAATGGCATTCTGATTAAACTGATTTTGTTCAGAGTTTGATCAGAGTGTGATCACAGTGTACTCTGATCCTCTCAGAAGAGGACAAGATGGAAAACAAATCTACATCTTACCCATTCTGTGAAAATCTAACTGCACTCAGATGTCATCCGAGTGCAGTCCGATGTTTTTCACGGACCCATAGACTTCTATGGTCGACTATAATCCGGATACAAATCATTCATACTCGTTCTGAGGAAAATATCGGACATGAGCACGGTCCCATAAAATAACACTGGTCCGAGTGAGATCTGATGTTTTTTTTCTGATCGCACTCGGACCGAAAATACAGTTGTCTGCACGAGCCTTTACAGTGAGCTTCAAATCACGATAAATAGCCGATGCTGGGCGAGGAAACAAGGAGGGGCTCTGCCAGGACTAGAGCACTTAACATCTCATTTGCATATAAATTAAAATGCTAAATATTTGGGAATGCAGCAACAAATAAAAGGTATAAAAGGCGACAGTTTGATGTACATTTCAAAGAAATGCATGACCATAAAAGTGTTACATACAGTAGAGCACGTTACATGACATGGCAACAATCCATATAATGACGACATGAATGGAAGCTAATCGCTCTTCTTCGACAAGTCTTGCACCTTCTGGCTGCTTTGCTGATTTCCATTCCATCAGTATAATAAGTACACCCTTGTGGCTCTTGGCAGGAGTGACTGTAAAATGTCATTCTGACAAAGGCGCGGAGTGTCCCCGCATATGGTGGCACCTCATTAAACAGGAGCGACAATCATCAGAACCGTCTGAGCAGTGAAAGCCGCGGTTTGTACGGCGCTCGCGGAATCTGATTGTCAGAGGTAATATTAAGTGATAAGACCAAAATGACTGTGTTCAAATTCACATTTAATATTCAGGATTTGCTTAAATTACTTTCAATCAGACTCTGCTGCATATTTTATAACCTCGGAAGATCTGAAAAGCCGTCTGCCTTTCAAAGCCGAGAGACAGAGAAAAGGAAACGGGCAAAAAAAAAATCCTGCCCAAAGTCATTCTTCTTCTCCTGCAATATCACCTCTCGAGATGGCGGCGCACACAATGGCGCTCTGTAATAAGACCATAGTTCTCATTTTCATGCACAATTCTCATGGAAAACTGTGGACGCGACATCGGCAGAGAACGATTCTATCTGAAATGATGGCCGTATATTTCGCTATGTTTCCTTCACGGTGCGTCTTATTCAAGCTCAAAAATGAAACTTTCGGATAACTTTTTAAAAAAAGTTGAAGTTGGGAGCGTGTCCCGGGCTAACTTTGTCTTCTACTACATATCGATGCCTTTAGCAGCTCCTGACGCTGTGCAGATAAACTTACAAATGGCATAATCAAGGACACATTAGAGATGCAAATATTATATCAAGGTAACAATTGTTTCCATCTTTTAAGGGTTACAGCAATTACAACCATTATTTTATTTCCCTCCATCACTAGAGATACGCAGCATAAAGCAGCGTCAGAGACATAAGCACCGCCACCACCTTCCCGCTACACCCCTGCCACATATCATGACGTCACACATCTTACTAGTAAGTAGAGATCTTCTCAAGGGTCCTGTAGGTTAAAGAGGACCTGTTACCAGATCAAAAGTGGACACAAGTTTCTCTTGTTTTATTCCCATTACTCTCCTGAGTATTCTGATCTATTTTTTTTAAGCTTTCAATTCCATACAGTTCCAGAGATATGGGTTCTTTTTATTTAGAGATAATTTTTAAAAGTTTTAACAAGGGGGTGTCATCCACAGGGTAATTATATATAATATAAATAAAATGTAAAAATGAAAATAAACTTTTTTTTCACTTTTTTTAGTCTTTTTAGGGGACATGACTTTGTGATCACTTGTACAATCCATAACATTACTTTAATGTTGCAGTGTATTGTAAAATTACCTTTCTGCACTGAGACAGCGATTCTGCAGCGTCACAGACGTGGTAAACACACGGCCCTTGGTTGGCATCCCACAATCTGTAGGACAGCCTGTGGTAGACTGAAGAAAAAACTTCTCCCATTTCTAAGGTCTTAAAAATGCTGCTGCCATGACTGACTGCAGTATCCAACGGTATAAGCTGCTACAATCACTGCTATCTCCAATCGCAGCAGTTAGATTTGGGTACATGGCTGCCAACCAGAACACAACTGCCAACCACGCTGTAAGGAACGGGCTCAGCTCCTGATCCTGCACCATACATGCATTGCACACATATGTATGGGGTTTATCACAAATCTGGGTAGAGTGGGTGCTTTTAAACACTGTTGATTTGTGGGGGTCTTGGTACTCAACTCCCCACTGATCACTCAGCCTATGTTTTAGCGTGTAGAATGGTAGAAGGACCCAATGACTTTCTTGTACACCACTATTAGTGTGCCACGACTTGAACTATTGATGGCGGTCTCAGGATCCAAAACCACCCCAGTGATCAACTTAACAAGTGCTAAGAAGTTAGGTAAAAGTTGCGTTACTTTTAAGGATACCCTTTAGAACAGGCGTCTCAAACTGCATTCCTTGAGGACTGCAAACCGTGCGTGTTTTCAAGATTCCCTTAGCATTGCACTAGGTGCTTGAATCATTATCTGTGCAGGTGATTAAATTATCACCTGTGCAATACAAGGAGATCCTGAAAACATGACCTATTTGCCGCCCTTGAGGAATGCAGTTTGAGACCTCTGCTTTAGAACATGGAATCACATTTGACAGATGGTAGGGGCCACATATTAGGACCATAACAAGACCTTGCAATGGTGAAGACTCCAAGACTAATGCAACTACAGCCAGTTATTTCCAGAGATTACGACCATGGATGACCATGGATGAAACTCCAGCCATTAGAGCTACTATGGATCCAGAGTTTATGGAGATCCAATCTTGATCAAAAACTTACACAAGTGGCTTTTTTTTACGTGCCTCCTCTATGTAGAGACATGATTTTTTTTCTGTGATGAAATGACTGCGGCATGGAAAGCCTAAAGCCACAATCTCGTGAGCTCCACGAAATCTAATATTTAGAAACTAATGGGGAATTTTTGCGACTCAATTTCAGGACACCTCTATAGACTCACAGTAAGCCAGAGTTGCTCTGCGGAATATATGACCTGATATGTATAGATTTTTCCTTCACTTACAGTAAATGTATATTGGATTGGGCTTCATAGCTCATCCCAAACTCGGTGTTATATGAAGAGTCGTGAAAAGAAAAGAAAATAGTTTGGCTCGATAATGCTATCTCTGGAGCAGGGAGTCTATTACAATGTAATGCTCCTTAGACTTGTGACAAATGTCCTCTGCGAGTAATTCGGTGCTCCACAGATGCCCGAGTATGAGGATTCACAGACGGACAAGTAGAGATTGATGTGGCCCCAGGTAGGGAAGAACGACCTTCAAAACTGGAAAAAATAAAAGGCGCCTATGTACTTATTGTAGTCATAAGATGATTGTGGGTTATGCTGTCCAAGCTACAAAAGGGTTAAAAAATGTGACGGTAAACATGCCAGCTCAATTTTATTGGTGTGAACCCACCCTGGAAGGTGCAAACCTCTAAAGAACATCCAATGTCCTTTCGGAGAGTCTTAAACACCAAATTAAGGTCATGCGGTCCTTTAAGGGCGGGGCTCATAGGGTAATTATGCAGAGAAGCCTAAAGATACGCCCCAGAGGATCCTGTGAGCCACACCCCCTTGTGAAGACCATAAAAAGCAGTACTAAATACTGTAAATGCCCATATCTCTATAACCACATGGCGGATTTAAAAAAAACAAAACAAAAACGATAAACTCGGGGAGCAGCGGGACTAAAATATGAGCAAAAAATGGACATATTTAACCTGGTGACGGCTTCTTTCTAAAAAAAACACAACATGAGGATAAACCACCCTTTAGGGAATTAGCATATAATTCAAATCATTGGTTACCCACCATTTAGTTTTAAGAAAATATATCAATAGCCTATTTTTTTTCTTTCTTGTGCAACTTTGGCAGTTTTTGCCATTTTTTGGACACTTTTAAAAGTGGAAAAGTGCGAGGATAATTATGCAAATAGACCGAACAGAGAATTTTGAATTGCGAGTTTTTTTTTTTCTGTTTGTTTTTTAAGAGCACCAAAAATTGGCAATTCTTGAAAAACCAGCTCTAGACAGAAGAAGGGTCATCGGTAATGATGTGCCAAAGGTATCAATTTTGAGATCTGCAGCACAACAATTCCTGTTGCGGATTTCATCCTCCGCAATGTAAAGCAGTAAAATTTATAGTAGTATCGGCAGCAAGATCCACGTGCATTTGCGTCGGATTTGCCCACCGAGTACATTTGCGCACCTTCCCTAATTTTCTCATTTAGATGTGATAGTTCCAAGCTTCTCGCCTCCTCCATCCCACCCAACCATGTCTGGAAATCCTACATCCAAATTTCATGCCTTCCTCTCGAGTCTCATGAGTCTCTGTGAGCGGAGATGCTTCTCCGGAAAATAAACTGATAATTATTGTGATGGCGGCGCAGTGATCGCGTGGCTCTGGCGCATATTTTTAAGCGTGTAAAAGTTAATTTATGGCTGAACCTGATTATAGCTGCCACAACATTTCCAGATCAAAGCCTCAAAGTTCAGCGTAAAACAGATGTGGACAAAACCGGGATGGAAACCGGAGCTATATAAATGTTAATGAGGAGTCGTCGGGGCCGCAATAAATGGATGGTGAAAATTAAACAGATTAAAACATTGACAAAGCTTTTACTTCAGAGCACGGAGAGGGAGACGGCCAACGGGAAAGCAATACGTTTTCTCTTTTCACGCTGGCAGATCAATTCTGCTCAGCAGCTATTAAGCTCAAATGCATCGACTGAAAAGAATCTATAATCCTCCGACTCCTTGGACTTCACTTGTTTGTTGATTCTGGTTCTCTGTCTGTTAATGTAATTAGTCGTCTTCTAAATTACATACGTAAATATCCTGAGCCCGGGGCTGCTGAGGATAACCAAGGACGGGAGGCGGTTGTACTTAGAGAACAGAGAAGGATAAATAGGATCTGTGGCAATATGCACGCTCGGACTGGCCCATAGGATAACTGGAATTCCCTGGTGGGCCCCTGACAGAAAGGTGAGGAATATTGTTGTTTTTGATTTTTGTTTTATTACAGGAAACTATGGATTCAGTGGAATTACGCGTTCGGTGAGTATAACTGTATTTGTTATTTTTAAATAAAAAAAGGAAAAGTGTGTTTAATCTTATTTCTAATAAAAGACTTTATTCTGGCTGTGTCTTTATTTACCATGTAATTATAGGATTAGTAATGGGGGAGTCTTATAGACGCCTCTCCATTACTAACCTGTGGGCTTGACGTCATCAGACAATACAAAGATGACATCAACCCCACAAATATGAACCCTACTTGCCACCTCTACAGGGCAAGTGGGAAGAGCCGGGCAAAGCACCAGAATTGGTGCATCTAATAGATGCACCTTTTCTGGGCGGCTGCAGACTGCTATTTTTAGGCAGGGGGGCCAATATCCATGGCCCCTTACCAGCCTGAGAATATGCCAGCCCCCAACTGTGAGCTTTAGCAAGGCTGGTCGTCAAAAATGGGGACACCACACCATTTTTTAAATGATTTAAATATGTGTGTGTGTGTGTGTGTGTGACCATACCATTTATATATAGTGAAAATTGTGATTTTTTTTTTTTCATTCTTCTTCAAATTCTTTTGCATGAACTTTAATTCTTTATCATTTTCTACTAGAACATTTTAGACTATATCATTACAGCTAAAAGTCATTTATTACAACCTGAGTTTATTTTACACTTTCTCAAGCTTCCCTTATAATTAGCCTCAGGATGAGCAAACCATTTTGGATTTTTAAGTAACCAAATTATATGGTCTATTAAATGCTCCTAATATCAGAGCAAAACAGGAAGAATAAATCACAGAAACGTAATAAGCTGGAGAGCTAACTGAAGGGAACGATCACCACGGGCATCATGTTCAGAGGAATAGTGTGGCCAGACTGTAATGACTTGATGCGGAATATTACTGCCAGCACTTGTGTTGTGGTTGATTAGGTGTTTACATCACGGTAATCTGAAGTCTGTACAGGTGACAGGTCCAACATATAACAGGACTGCAAGTCCTTCTAGTTAAAAACCATGTCCAGCACCAGAATACATTTACAATTAAAACAGTGGAGTCATCTTTTATTTTATTTTTTATTACATTACATAGCCTATACTAATCTAAATGATT
>VIAB01000087.1:172474-184699 GCA_009801035.1 Oophaga pumilio
ATTATACTGGTCAGAGTAATTAATCAAAGGAGAAAAGTATCAACTGGTCAGATAGCCAACATTTTTTTTTTATCAATTTGAAGCTTCCAAATTAAATTCTTGAGAAATACCACAGATATCAAGGACCCATGACAGCAGAAACCCAACAGAGCAACAGAAATGAATGCAGATCCGTTACTGGATTTCACCATATAGAGTATGTATCATTAAGCATATCTATTAGATCTGATAAGACTGGTGTACTTACTTTGAAAATCCAAGTCAGAATGGGTGACTAATCCTTTTTTAAAAGTTTTCCAGCCTAATTTTAAAATTAGCATTTTATGAGTCCAGCCGTAAGTTTTGTACATTTTATTTTAGGATTACACAGCCATTCTGGTATGGACTGTAAGAATAAGTACACCAGCCTCCTGAGGTCTAAGAGATATATTTGATAATGTATGCAGTGTGTATCGTGACAGATCTGTTTTAAGAGCCCAGTTAGGGAGTCCAAGCTATTGGGACATCTAAAAAAAAAAAGGAACTGAACGAACGAAAGCTGTAACTACGTAAGTATAGGAAGTAAGTAAGCAAAGTTTAGCCCAAAAAATCCACTAATATCAGGGGAATCTGAGGCCTACCTCGACAGATGGTGCCATTCCCTACATATCCAGGTTTGCAAGTACAACTGTGCCCCTCGACCGAGTTTGTGCAAATGGAGTTCTCATCGCAACTGCTTTGTCCATTGCCGCATTCATCGTGTTCTGCAGGAAAAGAAGGAAACATTATAATATAAATATAAAACACATAAAAGCATTAACACGTCCAGCAGTGTCGCTGGTAACGATCCCATCACAAATCTCTCGAGTCCAGCACAATGAAGGGGTTGTCTGGGACATACAAAAAGTTGTCAAACAGCATAAAAAAACATACACCTTACCAGCTGACCGCCCCTCACTCCACGGCCATTGCTCCTGTGATTGACACTCAGTCCTGAAGTGATGACATCATTTACATCATTCATGTGATAGCTGCAGCCAATCACTGGCCTCAACAATAAAGACAGCACTTGGCTGCCGAGACCAGTGACTGACTGCAGCTATCGTATGAATGATGGGTGTGAGGTCACTGCTGCAAAACCGGTGAGGATCACAGCAACAGAGCAGTAGGAGAAATAACAGGTAAGTAGTGGTACTTTCATTGACAATAAATAAAACTGCTATTGAAAAACTTTATGCTCCATCTTGGTAATTTAATTAGTGTATATTGACGGCAGTATTATTACAGCTATATTCCAATACATAGGAGCAGTATTATAGTATTTATATTCTTGTACATAGGAGCAGTATTATAGTAGTTATATTCTTGTACATAGGGGCAGTATTATAGTAGTAATATTTTGTACATATGGGCAGTACTATAGTCATTATATACTTGTACATACATGGCAGTAGTATCATAATATAACCAGTATATCCAGAGTAATAAAAATTTAGGGCTGTGCACCATGAGCCCACACATAACGGTTGTGTACAGTCTGGTTATGATCCCATAATGGCTCCCTGTGTTGCTTGGGTAGATGACAGATTTTATACAGTAATAGAATATACTCTAGATTCTGGAAGTTACATAGAAAAATGTCCATAAAACCCGTTCTGTTAATGATACAGTGTAATTATACCGATAACATAATGCTGTGGAAGGCACAGGGAAGTATATGCACTTAACGACACACCGGCCCCTCTTCACTTTACTGCTCGTGAACATTTTATGACGCAGTTTTGCTACTAATGGTTTTTCTTACTCCAGAACAGTTATTCTGCATTAAACTAAAATGGCTTAATTTATTTCTGTTGAATAATATCTATTTGTCGAAATTGGCAAAATAACAAAACAGAAAAACAAAAAAAGAAAAAGAGTTTTGTTTACCCACAAGACATTTTAATGAGTCTGCTGGTCCGGTATATACTGACATTTTTTACAAAGACACAAATGAGTAAAAAAATGGACATTTGGGGTAAACATTAATTTATTTCTGTTTACTGTAGGCAGGAGCTTAAATCTGCAAGTTGGCAAAGCTCCGGATAGGTTATGATGCAAGACGACAATCTGATATACCACGTAATAAAAACACAACTCTCCAACTGTTCGTCTCAGCTCGGCGCTGCCTCTGTTTATGAAGGCATAAAATGCTAAGTTGCTTTACTAAGAGATAAAAATGTCTCTCGATACAATATTGGTCCAACAGAAAAAAAAAATAGGAAAAACCTAATTAGAACATTTTATTTATTTATTTATTTTTTAGGAGCCCCCAAGTTTATACACACATGTCAATACTTATAAATCCGCCAGTCTGGAGTTAAGATTTCCTATTTTATATTTTGAAACAAAAAGATAAAAAGTATATAAAAAAAGAAAATATTAAAATGTGTTTTTAACAATAAAAATATATATTTTTATTTTTTTGGCTTGTTATAAAGTTGGTTCTCTTCATATTTTTCATTGTGGTTACAATATATTATTGCAAGGTCCATGAATGGGCTGTGATTTACTTATTGGCCCCAGATCTCTTGACCAACCTCTTAGGGATACAATGCCTTGAAAAAGTATTCATGCCCTGTGAAATTTTCCACATTTTTTTTCAAGGTACACCCACAAACCTTAATGTATTTTATTGGTATTTTAAGTGATTAGGTCTTAAGATTTTAAGGGATTTTAAGTATATATCTGAAAATTGTGATGTGGATTTGTTTTCGGACCTCCTGTAGTCTGACACCCCTAAATAAAATCCCGAGTGACCAACTGCCTCCAGACGTCACAATTAGTACATTGTGTCATCCTGTGTGTAATTTCTTCTCAGCATAACTACAGCTGTTCTGTGAAGGCCTCAGAGGTTTATGTGAGAACATTAAGGATCAAACAGCATCGTGAAAACCAAGGAGCACACCGGACATGTCAGGGATAAAGTTGTGGAGAAGAGTAAAGCAGGGTTAAGTTATATAAAAAAAAAAAATAGCCCAAGTTCTGAACATCTCATGGTGCACCATTCAATCCATCATCCAAAAAAATGGAAGGAGTATGACACAACTGCAAATTTACCAAGACATGGCCAGCCACCTAAACTAACATCTCAAGCAAGGAGAGCAGTAATTCAAAAAGCAGCCAAAAGGCCCATGGTCACTCTGGAGGAGTAGCAGAGATCCACAGCTCAAGTAGGAGAATTTGTCCACAGGACAACTTTTAGTAATATACTCCACAAATCTGGCCTTTATGGAAGAGTGGAAAGAAAAAAAACCTTTTTGAAAGCCATAAGGAGTCTAATTTGCAGTTTGCAAAAAAACATGTAGGGGACACAGTGAGCATGTGAAACAAAGTGTTCTGCTCATATGAGACCAAAGTAGAACTTTCTGGGCTATATGCAAAACGCTGTGTGTGGCAGAAAACCAACACTGCACATCACCCTGAAAACACCATACTCACTGTCACACATGGTGGTGGCAGCATCATGCTGTGGAGGGACAGGGAAGATGGTCAGAGTTGATGAATGGAGCTAAATACAGGCTGTTGAGTTTGGGTTGGGAGACTCACAGCTGGTACAGACATTGTGGACCATGTAAAAGAAGGTTTTCGAACCTCAAATGGAAAATCCCCCTTAATATTTCCTAATATGGTATAAAAATGGGAGTACAAACAAGACAGCCTGACAGATAACATTTTATATAGCTGTTCATTTGTATAAAAAATGTTCAATTTCATCCCACACTGATTTGCAGTGAAAATTTTTCTCGTGTTATGAGAGGAGGAACTTTTTTTTTTAAGATTTTTTTTTCTCTAAACTATTTATCGTTTTCATTGCTGCTGATGTTTGTTCCGAGAGTAAGGCACCGGCACTGCTGAGACAATATAACCAAGCAATGCCATGATGAACTGGTATGTAACTCGGCTGTCAGGGATCCAGCCACGGACAATGATTTACTATTTGTTCCTTGGAAACACAGTTTTCATCTCAAGGTGAGAGTTAACATTTGGACATTTTTTGAGCAATGATTTTTCTTATAAAAATAAAAAAATCTAGAACAAAGTGTCATTCACTTCAGTGCTCCCCTCCCAACTCCTCTGCATTCAGTGATCATAATCTAGGCGTGGGTTGATACATGACAAATTAAAAAAAAACCAAAAAACCCATTTTCCCATTGCTTTCTTTCACGTAAAATAAAAATGAAGCAACTTTGCAAATAGAATTCATGTCAGATCTCCTACCGTTTTGTGTATTCAGCTATTATGCAGACTTATGTGTCTTTCATGACAACAGACTACAAAACAAACCCTGAGTAGTCTGATCCTGCAGCCATGTACAGCATTACCCTATTTTACACTTCTTGGTAAACCACACACAGTAAAAAAGGAGGGAAGTAACACTTTGTTTGTAACTATAGAGAAGAGACATATAGAATTGCGTCGGTGCTGTATACAAAAAGTAGTAGGATCATTTTATTCAAGACCACTTGCTGCATCTGCTTTTTTGCTTGCACAAGAGCAGCCAGCTATTATCTGACACAGCAGGCCTGTGATGGAGCCGTATACAGGTGGCAAGTGGCCGCTACATAGATTTCTTAAGCAGTCAGCATTTTATGAGCTATTAAATACAAATTGCCTCTTCAGAGATGTAGAGGACTTGAACTCTAGCGCCCCCTATTAGTAGTAGCAATCCTAAAAGTCAATATCGACCCTTTAACTTGTCACTTGACTTGAGAATAAAAGCCAAACCAGAATGTCTATTTGTAGACACATGTTTCGGGATGTTTGCTCTTCATCAGTGCAAAACAAGAGATCTGATTTGGCTGTATGGCTTTTTAGTCAACCTAAAAACATTTAGGAATTAGTTTTTAAAAGGGTCTGGATTGTATAAGTGACCCTAAGGTAGGGAATGGTACCCTGAATACACGGAAACTCCAGCTGTCCCTGCCAATAGGGGCATAGCTATAATAGGTGCTGGGGTTGCAATTGCACCTGGGCCCAAAAGCCCCTTTACTATTAAAAACTTATGATATTTGGGGGCCCTGTTGGAGATTTTGCAAGGGGTCCACAAGTATCAAGTTACGCCGCTGCTGCCGATCCCACTGTGATTCCTTCCCTTTTATCAGTCATCTGACTACTGCAGGAAATGGGTCACATCCTGGACATGCAAACGGCACCACTGAGCCTCATGATTGGCTGCAGAAGTAACGTGACTTACTGAAGGGCGATCATCCCTAAAAGACTTGCCTAGAGAAGCGGAGGACCACCGGAGTGGTGTTACCGAACCGACCAGGATTCAAGAAATTCCTATTTTCTTTATTTCCTACTTTACGGCCAATTTTGTCCAATCCCGGAAACTCCTATAACAATTTGACAGAAGAGGACGACTCAAGAGCTGTTATTTGCTGGGGAACTTATTTTATTGCAGATTGAAAAACATTTTCACAAAGAAATTTCAAATTGACCCAACGCTGGAAAATAGACTATTTTTTTTTTCTTCTTACGACGATTCCAATTCAGTAAAGCCGCTCATTGCAACTTCTAATTATCTGTAATCATAGAGTGTGTGATGTTAAATGGATAAGCTGATAGAACAATAATGAAAGATTGTTTAAGCTTCATACGGGAGAAAATGGAAAATCTGACAAGTGGCGGCCGTACAAGTAATACCAGGAGGCGCTGATCCGTGGCGAGAAAATGACTGTTTATGAAGAAAGAACACTCTTTACCATGGGAAGGAGCCCGTGTTATGCCACTGGTGAAATTAGATGTCCATAATGATTTGTCAGGATCTACAGAGGCGACATCTGTATACATAACTCCGATTAGCATGTCTGTGCCCTAATGGCTGCACGCTGCGGGTCGCGTGGGGTCTCGGGGCTGTGGGTTGGGCACCTTATCCATATAACCTATTAGAGCAAGTAGACATTAAATAATGGGAGGTCCCTGCTCAGACCCCCTCACCATTGATAAAAAGGAGAGACGTTCTGCAAAGGCAGCTCAGATTCCGGCAAAATTTCTGCGTGATACACTAATCTAGTAAGATATCATATAAAACTAAACTTTCTCCCACAGCAAATACCTGGCCTCAGAAACATCTGCAGTTTTATGGGAATCACTTTTTTTGAAAGGGAAGACACTGATGAGACAACCCCTTTAAATCTGCATAAAAGGTAACATTTGAGTTACCTTGTCTACTGGGGACACATCTTACGAAGAGAGCAATCAGTGGAGAAGGACATTATGGGGGGGAGGAATGGAAGGAGCAAGAAGAGGAAGACCAGCAACGGCGAAGAAGACCCTGGTGGACCTATCTAGGCTTGTACAAGATCGATCAAGCCAGAAATGTCATTGGAAGCAAGGATCACCTAGATATGACTTGTCTACTTAGGACACATTATGAGGAGAACAATCACTGCAGAAGGACATCATGGTAGGAAGAATGGAAGGAGCAAGGAGAAGAGGAAGATCAGCAACGATGGAGAAGACCCTGATGGACCTATCTAGGTTGCACAAGATCGGTCTTCCTTCCTGATGGTTCAACCATCAAGTCTCCATGACTCAAGGTCGAGATGAAGGCCGTTACTACTACTACTAATAATAATAATATCACATTTTCTTCTCCATTCACATACAAGCAGAGAAATTATGCAGAAAAAATAAACATTTTAAAGATGTGTAAAGGTATGAATTGGGTTGCCTTGTTCCTCTCCCTGAAGACAACAATAGCATAATGTAGATAATGTCATGTGTTTTCTATATCTATATAGTGTCATGTGAAATGTGAATTATGTACTGTTAATACAGTTATGTGACTTAGCAGCAAGGTATAGGACATAGGATAAGGACAATAGGTTTAGTATATACTGATAAAGGATAAGATATAGTTAATGTTTGGGGCTAGCCCACAGTGGGAGGGGGTTAGTGAGGTTTGAAAAGGGACCCACTTCCTTGTAGTTGTCAGATAGGGAAGTGCAGTGACGAGGTAAAGTTTAAGTACCGTTGGCTGCTAGAGCCAACATGTACCAATCGTTCCAGGTAGTGGGAAGCTATACCGATATCCCTTGAGGACATTCCTGTAATGTCGGGAGCTCAAAGCTCGGTGTGGGTGCTGATGAGCGCATCGTGTCTTTTGGCGCACAGGGGAAGATGGACACGGAACTACGTGAAGGAAAGGTGCCTGATCCTGAGAACACTGCTGAAGTGGATAGGAAATTCCTGAGGCTGACAGAGTCAGTGGGCTTAGTTATAGTCCAGAACAAACTAGTGGTAGGGCTGAAGAGGTCTTGTACTAAGGAAGCAAGAAATGTGAAGTGTTGTGCCCTATCCCATAGGTCACAACCTGAATAACTTGAACTGACTAGTAAATGTTTGCTTGTAGCAATGAACTGTGTGTCCCCCGAATTATGTGCGGCAGCTCCTGAGGATGGGGTCTGGAGACAGCGGAGGCCTGTGGCCTACAAGCGAGTGTGATACACCCCACACCTGATTTGGACACTGTTTTCCTGTAAAGTGCCAAAGAGAAAACGGACAGCAGCTCATTCATGACTACCGCTCTCTGCTACTTTACATTCCATTAACAAGATATATAACCTACTTAAGGGATACATGGAAAGTTTGGATACACCTGTTCATACAATAGTTTTTCTTGTTCTTATTGGAACGTGCACATTGTACATTCAGACTGTAGGCAGCGAAACCATGAAAAAACACATAGTGAAACAATGAGTCAAGAAACCTGTGTGAAAGCAACCAGAAGATATGTTACATGTGAGATTGCTCAAAATGCCCCTTTTTCTCTGATGACAGCCTTACACCCTCTTGTCAACTTCTGCGGCAGCTTCATCAGGTCGTCACCTGTAATGGCTTCCAACAGTCTTGTAGGAGGCGCTGAGCACTTGATGGTTTCTTTGCCTTCACTCTACATCCAACTCATCCCAAACTATCTCAATGGCCTGAGGTCGGGGATTGTAGAGGACACATTGTCTGACACAACCTCCATCCATCTATTTCTTGGTCACATCGCCCTGACATTACCTGGAGGTGATCTGGGTCATTGTCCTGCTGTAACACTAAAACAACTCCCAACAGAGTATCACAAAAGCCTGTTGTTGCGCCACTCATCTCTGTGCCGCCGTCATCACACTTCTCACAATGCTTTGCGTTCTGGTAAAATATTAAGCAGTGAGGACTACAAGATTTTTAATAATATTCCCTATGATACCTATGTATTCCAACAATCAGCTGCGATCACTAGCAAATGTTGTCCGCCATAGTTACATCACGGCAAGAAATAGAACGGTTAAAATGGAGAAAAGCTCGATAAAATCTATTTCCTTAGCATATCCTCTCACCTTCCAACGGGGAAGAGCGCCGGATATCCCCCTTTAACCTTCACTTTGGAGACAAAAGAACTGTATAAGTCCAAATCAGCTCAAAATAAGAGAAAGAACAGCAAAGTCATTCAAGCACGAAGAAAGGAGTCTCCCTTTAATTCAGCGGCACAATCCCACCATCGGTAATGGACATCCCACCCAATGTTTATTTGGCTTTGTGCAACTGAGATGAATATCAAAGACCTTGAGAAGCGTTTCCAGATGACCGCGGCGTTTTAATGTCACAGAAGAACTAGGCTGGAACGCATTAAGATTCCAGTATTATTCCCATTGATTTACTGTATAAAACGCGTTCAGCGATGCAGCACAAAAACAGCATTGATCTAAGCGGCGCTTTGTGTAAAAGGACGACGAACAAACAAGAGTAAAAGATACAGCTACGATAATAGCAGCAAGTTCACGTGTTCCGGCGTTTGTTTTTTTTATAGACGGATTTAGGAAGTGATTGTCACTGGCTACAGTCACCTTGGAGGAGAGAATCAGTAATCAAAGAGACGTCTCTCACATAAAGGGACTACGTCTGCCCAAACTGACCCTATGCACAAAACACAACATAGCCTAGCAGGAGATATCGCCCCTATAAAACTCCCACCTATAGTGCTCTAGTTGCTGCCCCCATTCTGCACCAACTTGGTGCACCCTGGGTTTGGTCAAAACGCTCGGTGCACCCTGGGTGTGGCCAAAAGTCTTGGTGCACCCTGAGTGTGGCCAAGAGGCTCGGTGCACCCTGGGTGTGGCCAAGAGGCTCGGTGCACCCTGGGTGTGGCCAAGAAGCTCGGCACACCCTGGGTGTGGCCAAGCAGCTTGGTGCCATCTCAGTGTGACCAAGAGGCTCCATATGCACCCTGGGTGTGGACAAGAAGCTCCATGCACCCTGGATGTGGCCAAGAAGCTAGGAACACCCTAGGTGTGGCCAAGAGGCTCATGCACCCTGAGTGTGGCCAAGAAGCACAGTGCACCCTGGGTGGGGCCAATAGGCTCAGTGCACCCTGGATGTGGCCAAGAGGTTCAGTGCACCCTGGGTGTGGCCAAGCAGCTCGGTGCACCCTTGGTGTGGCCAAGAGGCTCGATGCACCCTTGGTGTGGCCAAGAGGCTCGATGCACCATTCCACCCATTTGTATCATGTGCTCTGCAGACAGCGCCAGCTTACTGCACTTTCTTTGACTTCTGGGAAAACGACGCTGTCAATCACCAGTGCGGAAGGCGAAGACATGCAAAACAATGGTCGGAGCAATACACCGAGCCTATTAGCCACACCCAGGGTTGCACTAGATAATAAAGTCCAGATTTGGAAAAGATCGTAAATTTGTGACTGTTCTGTGGAGGGTGGTAGGAGTCCCTAAAATGATGAATCCATCCACTCATCGTGTTCCAAAAGTTATATTTAAGTACCACTAAACTTAGAGAGCAAACAGGAGATCATTTTTGCACTCACTGTTTGTCAGTCTCATTCTGGACAGAAGATGGTTCAGGAGAAGGGAGATAAGAGTCACAGACTGAGAAACTGAGAAATATAGACCGTAAATGGAAAATGAATCAAAATTTTTAATGAAACGCAACTGCAAAAATTCTGTTGGAGATATCTAAATTCTTGAAGATACCCATACACATTAGATAACAGGGCAGGTGTTTAACAGTCAGACCTGGGTCCTGCTCTGTCCGCAGCTATTGAGGCCTCCTGGCACAGAGACGTTTTGCTTTAGAGATGGGACCATTCCAATTGGGGTACATCTTGTCGCGGTAGGATGGCTTATATGTGGTTTTGATCAAAACATTGTTAACTAAGTGCCCTATGTTATTTACATGTACTGTTACTATTTATTTATTTACTTACTGCAGTGAATTTATTCATTTTGTTTTCTAGAATATGTTTGATTATGGCCACAGTGTGAATGTGCACCTTCACATTCCACTTATATCAACATGTGCTTCAGCTCATTTCTTTTAGTTTTGTTTCAGTTTTTTGTACATTCAGAGAGAAGTGAGCAGTGTGTATGAGAGTCACGATCACCCATACAAATAGATAAGAAAAAAAATATAATAATTGATGCATTTATTTATTTTTTTTTCCTGATTATTTGTATGGGTGATCGTGACTCTCATACACACTGCTCACTTCTCTCTGTGTGTTCTTGCAATTACAGTGTGTTGTCACAGATCCTCTAACATATTTTGGAGTGCCCTCAAATTACATTTTTGAATAGTTTTTTGTACATTTGTACAAACAGGATGTCGTAGCGCCTCCTTTTTGGGTTGTGCATTTAGTTTTTATAGCTTTCCACATACAGGTGTCTAAACAGTCAAGCCTCAGTCCTGCTCTGCCCTGATGCCGGCTGGCACATAGCGAGGTTTAATACTAGCGATAAGACAGTACTGATTGGGTACACTGACGCGGTGGGATGGCTTTTATGCTTTTTTTTTCTTATAATAGTGTCAACCAAGTACAATATGATATTTACATGCACTGTTACTATTTAATTATTTACTTACAGAAGGGTATTTGCTCATTTTATTTTTCTTCCAAGTTATATTAGAAAAAAGGTGTCCAAACCTTGTTATCTATGTCATGTCCGAACTCCGGAGAACAGATGTTAGGAAAAATAGAGATTGAGCATGTTGGATTTCAATATGCCCAATCTTCAGAAGATAAAAATACACAACATATTCTCCATTTACCTGTATAGTGGATTCAGTAAAAATATCTGTCAGATAAATGAGCTTTTGGCCGGCAGCTATGTGAAAACTTAGTTAAATAAAAAGCCGGCTTTGTCGTCACTTGCTTCTCTTAAAAAGCCTAATTATACAAAAAAAATGTAAAAATAAAGTTTGGAAACAATTAAATTAAAAAAAAAAAAATCTCCAATTTAATATTGAGTATTGCTGGAAGCCGAGAGGATTGTGCACCTGTGATATTCAGTATAGAATTGTAATATAATCTGGAACATCAGTAAAAAAAAAAAAAAAAAAGTACAGCAATGCGAGAATGTTACTGGTAATGTTATTTCCTCCAGTCCATCCCTACACATCGACATCTAGAAATGTCCTTCAAGCAGGAAACCAAAGACGGGAAATACACAAAAAAGCACCGCAGATTAAAATTAAGTCTTATCTACGCGCCCACATCCCGCCGACATCACGAAAACCCCCACGTCAATGATATTTACAATTCCGGTTTATCAGATTGAATCAATCTTTACAAGAGTTCCCTATAAATATTCATCAGACACGTCCTGCATATTAAGCACCCGGCAGCTCGAGTGCTGAGAACGAAGGGACACGTGTAGATCTGTTACATACATCCAGTGCAGAAATAATGCAGTATTACAAGGCTTGGGATCCATCAATGGCCGACCATGTGAGATAGGAATGAGTTTGGCCAAACCAAAGTTCCTTGGCTTCGGCTGTCATCTAATGTGGCAAAAAGAGGAAAGACTTTTGTGACATCATAGCCCTAAAGGGACAAAGTTAATATCTTTGTGGGACAATATCTAAATACTTAAAGGGGTTGTCTGGGATTTTAATATTGATGGTCTATGCTTAGGATAGGTCATGAATGGCTGATTGGTGGGGGGGTGCAACACTCAGCACCCCGATCAGCTGTTCTTGGTAGCGGGTGGAACTGCTCAGTTGCGGAGCTGCACGGACTAGTGGCCCACGGCCGGGTACTGCACATCTGCTCCTATTAATCTGAATAGGGGGTGGATGTGTTGTACCTAGCCATGGCCATTATACAGTAGATGGAGCTGTGCTGTTCAGCTCTGCAACTGAGACGTTCCGGCCGCCGTTGACACCAAGAACAGCTGATCGGGGATACTTTGTGTTGCACCCCCA
>VIAB01000087.1:245278-261093 GCA_009801035.1 Oophaga pumilio
CAGCACTAATACAGTACACACAGTACTAATATCTTACACACACACAGTACTAATATCTTACACACACAGTACTAATACATTACACACACAGTACTAATATCTTACACACATACAGTACAAATATGTTACACACATAAAGTACTAATACGTTATACACATACAGCACTAATACATTACACACAGTGTACGAATACATTACACAGACAGTACTAATATATTACACACATACAGCACTAATGCATTACACACAGAGTACTAATACATTATACACACAGTACTAATACATTACACACATACAGTAATACATAACACATATACAGCACTAATACATTACACACATACAGCACTAATACATTACACACAGTGCTAATACATTACACACATACAGCACTAATACATTACACACAGTGTACGAATACATTACACAGACAGTACTAATATATTACACACATACAGTAATCAGGGCCAGTTTTAGGCAAAGTGGGGCCCTAGCCAAAGTTTAAAATGGGGCCCCAAATGCTAACATATTGCACATCACACAGAAGCATTTCGGTTGTATTCAAATGCGCTGAGTTCAGGACGCTAAATGAGTGTGATCGACAATATTGAAATCGTTCAACACTTGTTTCCCGGTCTCTTTCCACCGGCTGAGGAACAATGATGGGGACAGAACAATCACTAATGGATCACTAATAGATCACCATACAGTATCATGTTATCAGCAGCACATCTACAGTTTACACCCGGGATGTGCTGCTGAGAACAATGATTTTTGTACCGGCATAAACAATCCAATCACTCAATGAATATGCAGCATTTTGCTTGTTTATTATAATACAACCCATAGTCCTCCGTATATTATACTGTGCACCACAGTCTTCCATATTGTAAAGTGCACACCCCAAAGTCCTCCATATAATATAAAGTGCCCAATAGTCCTCCATATAGTACAATACACTCCCCATAGTCCTCCATGTAGTATTATACACTTCCCATAGTCCTCCATATAATATAATATGCCCCACAGTCCTCCATATTGTAAAATGCACACCCCATAGTCCTCCATATAGCATAATACACTCCCTATAGTCCGCCATATAGTATAATACACTCCTCAGTCCTCCATATTGTATAATACACTCCTCATAGCCCTCCATATATGAAAATACACTCAGTCCTCCATATAGTATAATACACTACTCAGTCCTCCATATAGTATAATACACTCCTCATAGTGCTCCATATAGTATAATGCACCGCTATAGTCATCCATGTAGTACAGTTCACTTCCCATAGTATAATGTACCCCATAGTTCTTCATATGGTATAATGTATTCCCCATAGTCTTCGATACAGTATAATGCAGCCACCCCATAGAGCATAATGCAGCCACCCCACAGAGTATAATACAACCACCCCACAGAGTATAATGTAAACCCCCATAGAATATAGTGCAGCCCCCCTCATATAGTATAATGCACCCCCATAGAATATAATGCAGCCCCCTTATAAAGTATAATGAAGCCCCTATACAATATAATCTAGCCCCCATAGATTATAATGCAGCCCCCATAGAATACAATGTAACCACCTCATATAGAATAATGTAGCCCCCACATAGAGTATGATGCAATCACCCCTCATAGAATATAATAAATATAATACAGCCCCAATAGAATATAATGTAGCCCCGAATAGAATATAATACAGCCCACCTCCTCATAGAATATAATGTAGCCCCCCCATAGTATATAACACAGCCTCCCTATAGAATATAATGCATCCCCCCATAGTATATAACACAGCCACATAGTATATAACACAGCCTCCCCCATAAAATATAATATACCACCCAATAGTATATAACACAGCCCACATAGTGTATAGCGTGGCCCGCATAGTATATAGCGCGGCCCGCATAGTTTATAACGCGGTCCACATAGTATATAGTGCGGCCCACATAGCATATAGCGTGGCCCACATAGAGTATAGCAGGGCCCACATAGCATATAACGCGGCCACAAAGTATATAGCACGGCCACATAGTGTATAGCGCGGCCCACATAGCATATAGCGCGGCCCACTTAATATATAGCGCGGCCCACATAGTGTATAGCAGGGCCCATAGTGTATAGCAGGGCCCACATAGTGTATAGCAGGGCCCACATAGTGTATAACAGGGCCCACATAGTGTATAACAGGGCCCACATAGTGTCTAGCGCGGTCACATAGTGTATAGCCCGGCCCATATAGTGTATAGCAGGGCCCACCTAGTATATAGCGCGGCCACATAGTGTATGGCAGGGCACACATAGTCTATAGCGCGGCACACATAGTATATAGCGCGGCCACATAGTATATAGCAGGGCCCGCATAGTATATAGCGCGGCCGCATAGTGTATAGTAGGGTCCACATAGCATAAAGCGCGGCCACATAGCATATAGCGTGGCCCACATAGCATATAGCGTAGTCCACATAGTATATAGCGCGGCCACATAGTGTATAGTAGGGCCCACATAGTATATAGCGCGGCCACATAGCATATAGCGCGGCCACATAGTATATTGCGCAGCCACATAGTGTATAGTAGGGCCCACATAGTATATAGCGCAGCCACATAGTATATAGCGCGGTCACATAGTGTATAGTAGGGCCCACATAGTATATATCGCGGCCACATAGTATATAGCGCGGCCACATAGTGTATGGCAGGGCCCACATAGTCTGTAGCGCGGCCCACATAGTATATAGCAAGGCCCACATAGTATATAGCGCGGCCGCATAGTGTAAAGTTGGGCCCACATAGCATAAAGCGAGGCCACATAGCATATAGCGCGCCCACATAGCATATAGCGCAGCTCACATAGTATATAGCGCGGCCACATAGTGTATAGTAGGGCCCACATAGTATATAGCGCGGCCACATAGTGTATAGTAGGGCCCACATAGTATATAGCGCGGCCACATAGTATATAGCAGGGCCCACATAGTATACAGCGCGGCCCACACAGTGTATAGCACAGCCACATAGTATACCGCGCAGCCACATAGTGTATAGCGCGGCCCACATAGTATATAGCACAGCCACATAGTATATAGCGCAACCCACATAGTATATAGCGCGGCCACATAGTATACAGCGCGGCCCACATAGTATACAGCGCGGCCCACATAGTGTATAGCAGGGCCCATATAACACAGCCCTCGTCTCTCCCCCCCCAGGAATGGACCCACAGCCACAGTTCAGTGCTGACTGACATATTTAAAAAAAAAAAAAAAAACACTCCTCATCTCTCCTCGTGCCCGCGCTTCTCCCGGCTCCTGTCTCCTGCACTTCCTGGTACACAGTGAGTGCAACCGCTGTGTCAGAGGCAGAGCGGGGAATGATGGGAGAGGGAGCGTCAGCTGACGCTCTCTTCTCCATCATTGCTTTGAACTGTACTGGTAGACGCCGGTGTAGTTCAAAGCAGCGGCAGCGGCGAGGGAAGTCGGCGCTGGGGGCAGGCAGGCTCCCCTGCCTCACAGGGGCCCCCCATAGCGGCTGCAAGATGTGCCGCTAGCTGGGAGCCCCTTGGGGAGCGGGGGCCCTAGGCAGCTGCCTGGTCTGCCTGCCCCTAACGCCGGCCCTGACAGTAATACGTAACACATATACAGCACTAATACATTACACAAATACAGCACTAATATATTACACACAGTGCTAATACATTACACACATACAGCACTAATATATTACACACATACAGAACTAATACATAACACACATATATCACTAATAGATTACACACATACAGTAAAAATACATTACACACACAGTACTAATATATTATACATACAGTACTAATGCATTACACATACAGTACTAATATATTACACACAGTAATAATACATTGCACATACAGTACTAATACATTACACATACAGTACTAATACATTGCACAAACAGTACTAATACATTATACACACAGTACTAATACATTACACATACAGTACTAATATATAACACACATACAGAACTAATATATTACACACACAGTACTAATATATTACACACACAGTACTAATATATTACACACAGTACTAATACATAACACACATACAGTACTAATGCATTACACACATACAGCACTAATACAGTAAACACATACAGTACTAATACATAACACACATATAGCACTAATACATCACACACATACAGTACTAATACATTACACACAAAGTACTATTATATTACACACAGTACAATTAGAGTACTAATACTTAACACACATACATTACTAATACATTACACACAGTGAACACATACAGCACTATTATATTACACACAGTACACTTACAATAATACATTACACACAGTATACACATAGTACTAAAACATTACACACATGACTCTGGTAAGGTCGATTCTTGTGACCTGACCACTAACACCAATCCTACCTCTCCCCGGAAGCCCCCATCCCCCTCTCATAAATAAAAGCACAGACAACAATCCATTTTTCCTTTGGATAAAAATGACCACAACAGCCAATTTATTGATAATTAAAACAATTGGTGAGGTCCTAGAAACTACAAAAAATCTGGTGATTTTCCCATGACATTGCCCCTCCCCTCTCCAGACTTACTCCTAGCCCTGTTCACCTACTCATGAGCACCGTGAAACCGAGAGAAGAGGTTGTCCTCCAATACCGTTAATATGAACCCGACATTCCATCACCGGCTATCACCCAAATCTCACCAGACCATCATCAAATAACCACCAAATAAAGGGGATCCACGTATTTAATGAATCCCCAATACCGTATTTGTAACCAACTTCGAGGACCCACCAACGCCTCCAAAACATTAAAGGAACTCAATGTAGCAAACCTCCGACTCACAAAGAGTCATCCTACAGCGCTCACGAGAGGAAAAAACCCCTTGTGGAGGAAACCTCTAGGGAACCATTGCTGAAGGATTGCCCTTCCCTTGGGCTTAGAAGGTAAATGCCAAAATTAACGCTTCATAGCAATAGTATCATTGAACATGGTAACGCCACCGATGATCGCCACTGTGACGCGGAATTTCTTCTTTTTCTTTGGGAGGGTGTGTGGGACTTTGCTGTCCAGTGGTCTGAGGTCAAAGAGGGCTACTCAACCTCGGTCAGTCCTATTTATGTTTTTTCCCCTGAGTCCCCACCTATAACCTGTCATTTCCTCCTTCCCTTCAGACCAATACCCCTTGGATTACCTTTCGTCCCCCTCCCCACTCATCTTCTCCCATATGGTCACTCCCTCCCTTCCAGCGCCATGTCAAGCTTCCCCTTATCCCTGCGTGGAGGGTCCAGCTGATACTGTACTAATATATTACATAAAGTACATATATACAACATAATACACACATACAGTACAAATAGAATTAAAAAAGTATGCACATACTGCACTAAGATATTACAGAGTACACACATTCAGTACTAGCACAGTGCATACATAAAGTATTAATACATTACACACAGGATACATATACAGCACTAATATACTACGCACAGTATACGCACGTAGTACTTATGCATTACACACAGAGTACTAATATATTACACAGTACACACATAGTGCAGAACCCATGTAAACAACACCATATCAATCCTGTACATCTCTTATAGCCTATGCAGTGTACTGTATGTACACAGTGACTGCACCAGCAGAATAGTGAGTGCAGCCCTGGAGTATAATACAGGATGTAACTCAGGATCAGTACAGGATCAGTAATATAATGTATGTACACAGTGACTGTACCAGCAGAATAGTGAGTGCAGCTCTGGATTATAATACAGGATGTAACTCAGGATCAGTAATGTAATGTATGTACACAGTGACTGCACCAGCAGAATAGTGAGTGCAGCTCTGGAGTATAATACAGGATGTAACTCAGGATCAGTACAGGATCAGTAATGTATGTACACAGTGACTGCACCAGCAGAATAGTGAGTGCAGCTCTGGAAGATAATATATTGTGGTTCTTAAACTCGTGATTATCCTTTCTACACAGGTAAACCCAAGATTAAGTAATTCCTTGAGGGACTTGTGCATTTGGTTGTTGGAAGTTGTTTTAATTTACAATGTACAAATGAAGGATGAGACAAGCTTTGTACACAGCAGAAACAATTCAGGATTAGGCAGGATTTGCAGAATTCAGACGTTTGCATTTTCCAATATCCTTGAAATGAAACTTTCTTAGATGTGGCTTCTTGGGGCTAATTCATTTTTGTCAGAGAGGTGTGATAAGGGAAGGCTCAGGGACGCCGAGCAGCGCAGCCATTTATACCGCGCACTCTCTTCTATCCCAGTGTAAATCTATCGGGCAGGAGAGAATGGCGGCTCATTTGTCTTTCCCCTGCTTAGATTAGACGCCCTTCAATATGTCACTGATGACTCTATACAGCAACAAAGGACGTCTCCGTGTTCTGCCGCCGTCGCAGCCGCTGTATATTCATGATGCTGTTATCTCGGGAAGAACACAAAATGCCATTATATATTTTTCTCCCGTAAACTCGGCGCAGAGATTTCAATTTACCTGAGTCCGCAAGTCTCGAGTCTGCATCCGCGGCTTCCAGATTACAGAGAAGTAATATTCACACAACACAATTGGCAATGAATGCATTCATCCTCAATGATCTCGTGTCCTGCGACTCTGCCACTTGCCAAAGTTCTCAGAAACTTTTTCTTCTACTTTCTCAGCTTCCGCTAGCACAGAACGTCTTAAAGTGAACCTCTATAAATTGTGTTAGACCCTTATTATGAGGGGGGTCAGTTTTTTTGCAGTATGAATGGACATTCTTAATGGCACTTTTTGGTGATACATATAATGCAGCCACTGTTTTTATTTAATCTTTTAGGGGGGGATAGAAAAAAAAATAGGAATTCTGCATATTTTCTATTTTTTTTCTTTAATTTTAACTATTTTAAGCTTAATTTTTTTTTTTTTTACATTTTTTTCAGCTTTTTTTTTACATTTAGATTTTTTTTCACTCCTTTTTCTTTCCCAGTAGGGAACATAACACATTATTCTTGGCATTAAAGGTATAGCTGATAGGCCGGGATCACACATGCGAGGAAATCGTCCGATGCTCACATGTGAAATCCCAGCTCTGGCGCAGGCACTAGGGAGTGCGCGGCTGCATGTATTTATATGCAGCCGCTCGCTCCACTCCCGAGTGCCGGCGCCAGAGCTGGGATTTCACATGCGAGCATCGGATGATTTCCTCGCATGTGTGATCCCGGTCATAAGATGTCAATAGGTTGGGGTCCATTCATGGAAAAGCTGAGCATTGCACTAGGCTATCTCTGGCATAGAGAAGTAATGGAGCCTTCACTCCGTCTCGACTCTTTAGTGCTCCATTCTCTGGATTGGTGGATGTCTCAGTGATTGCACCCCAACCATCCAGGTTGCGATCTATTTCTTGAATAAGTGATACATTTTATGATGGGAATAAACCTTTAACCAAGTGATGATTTCTAGCTGTCTGCAGCCACCACTAGGGGGAGCTCATTGTATACAATGTGTTTATCTATTAAGATCAAAGTATAAATTGCATGCAGTTAGCTCCCCCTGGTGGTGGCTGCAAGAAGGCAGGACATTATCATGGTTTCATGTCTTTGCAGGGTATTTGGAGCTTTGTTTCGTGATTTTATTGGTTTTGGTATGTGAATATTTGTTTATTGGTGAAGTGTATTCCTTTGTGAACAATGTGTATCCCACAATGCTTCATTAAGGGTGTCCTCTGAAAGGCGCGCTCAGGACCTGATCCGAATTTCCTCTTACAGCATATTCATTTCCAAATCAAATCTCTATAAATAAACCTTCTGCTTCTACTAAACTTTAAAATTCAACATTATCAAGAACTCTCAGCAAAGAAAGAACATTTATTGTTTTTGTGCACACGCAGAAGGTCCTTAGAAGATAATAAAGATTATGCTTGATTATCGCGATTTGCTGATCATCGGATGCCGGATTAACAGAATTTTAGCAATTTTTTTCTATAAGGGGCATTTAATGTAAAAGTAAAAAAGAAAAAAATCTATACAGAAATAAATAGTTTAGAACATCAATTCTGGTGGGTGAGATGTAAAGCAAGGGATGGAGGGCTCAGCAGGGAGGCAACATCACAGACCATGGGGGTCTCCCATTACCTCCCGGGGCCATGTCTCGGTCTCTGCTGATTTCATGTCTCTTGTACATTTGCTTCCATTAGGAGACAAGAGAATAACATCTCTCACCTAACAGTTTAGAGACATTCACTACAAAAGAGAGGAAAGCCAGAACGACGACTACACATGTAAAGGGGGATTGTGACGCCGAGCTTCCTGGAAATGTTTCCTTACTCTTACAGAGTAACTGTTTTAATTTTTTATTTCATAAATCAATTGTGCACATGAAAATAAGCAACTTTGTTATAAATCTTATCAGAGAAATCTGCTTCATTCTTCTCCTAGACTGATCTTTCATTCTTAGAATTCTCAATTCACAGGTAAAATCTATATTCAGTGAAGACACATTGTTACATTACTTAGAGAGGAGATGACAGTTGGTGCCGATAAGATTCTATGCAGAGGCGGGAGGATTGGGAGGGAGGAGTGCTGCCATCAGATCTTTCTACATTCCAATTTTCCTGCTTGCAAAACATCAACATAAATAGCTACCTGTTCACACTGCCTTACTGATGTCTCACTTTAGTGGAGATGTTACGGCACCTGGCCTGCGCTGGTGGAAATTAAAAATCGTCGATGGCATAAAATGAAAGTTTTTTTATCACACCACCTCCTTCGGCATCGGGCCCATGGCTGGATGAAAAATTCTTCCAAATAACAACTGGGCTTGCAGAAAAGAAGAATCCTTTGCTTTTTTTTTACCTTCAAAAAGATGCTAGTTCTGTGCCGAAACGCGTTGGTGTAATAAAAAACCTTCATTTTATACCACTGAGGCTTCTTCGTTTCCACAAGTGCAGCCCAGGTACTGTCATCTCTATACTAAAGCGAATTGCTATACGGAAGAATTTTTCCGCCACCCATGGGACCAGCCCCCATTGTGGATTCTTCACTCCTACAAGCGGAGCCCAGGTGTCATTATCTCTCCACTGTAAAGTCAGTTGTGTAAGGAGGCTGCAGGACACATAGTGGATCGGAGATAAACCTGGAGAAATGTTTTAGCACATATAGGACTAAAAGGAGTTAATCGGCCATGACAGTTTGATTATGAGCAGATGAAGAGTTGGGAGAGACGGCTGTTCACCATATCTCCACTCCTAGGTGTGATTCACTTGATAAATTGAGAGCTGTTTGTCTCACACATGGATGTGTGTATGGAGATGCGCAGATCTCCTGGACTGAGTGCCTTAGCTAAAGGACTCAGAAGCTGGACTCCAAGCCAGGAGAGCTAACCAGCAGTATTGTATGGACTTGTTGCTTTATGTTTTACTTTGTGCCGGACAACAGCTTCATTTCAGTTTCCTGTGATGTGGTTTATGAGGAGTGCAATTAACCGTTTTTACTTTACATAAAAAAGGTTCCTGTGATAGCACAGCTCGTTCCTAAGTGAGTAGCATTGTTACCGTTGCTATATGGAAGAATTTTTCCTCAAGCTAAACGGCAGCAAAGGCGGATTCCAAGGCTCTTATAAGGTGTCCATACACAACCCCAAGGTAAGCAAAACCATCACTCTCACACTCCCTCATTTTTCTTGCTATATTGACCTATTGTGCACATCTCTCCCAACTCTACCTTAGCACCGTGCTACGTCTTGTGCAGGGCACCAGGATCCTCTCTCCAAAGTTTTTCGGATCCACATTATCTTCTGCCCTTTCACACCCTGCATTAGGTATAACCCCGTGTGTTGGAGTGTTCCTTTAAATCCCGGACGTTTCCTTTAATTCTTTAATCTAGTACATCCTTGTTGCTGTCCACCCATCCCTAAGCTTCTAAACACAATTACTGTCATCCCAGCGCGGTTGATAAATGGTTAATTCTACAAATCTCCCATTGCTTCCTATACAAGCACTTAGACATGAATTCTATTAGAATGCTAAGTGATGTCGCATTCTTCAAGGTCACCCCCATCATCTTCAAATCTGACTGCCGGAGGACCCTTTAATTGCAGATTCTGGGATATTAATCGTGTCTCGTGAGGAGCAGGAAGGCAGAATGAGAATATCAGTGCTGGAGAAGTTATATCATCATAAATTGTACTAATTAACATACTGGACTCTGCTACATCTTTACATGTTAAAAAAAAGACTAACTGCAACTTTTATCATATAGAGGAGAGAAGAGGCATAATAAACAGCCCCACTGCGAAATGTGCTCCAGCCGATGATGTGTACTATGATTATATGT
The DNA here is from genome assembly GCA_009801035.1 of Oophaga pumilio. Taxonomy (NCBI): domain Eukaryota; kingdom Metazoa; phylum Chordata; class Amphibia; order Anura; family Dendrobatidae; genus Oophaga; species Oophaga pumilio. Next base: position 255,644 of record VIAB01000087.1, read on the forward strand.
TATAGGTTAAAATCTTTAGTCACCACTAGGGGGCAACCTATATACAGCATAACATTGTAAACAGATCTGTCCCCTAGTGGTGGCAAAAGGTAGCGGAGTTTTTCATGTCAATGTGGGAGAATGGAGGAACACTGCTCCATACCCAAGAGTAAGTAAAGAAACATCTAATATAAAAAAAACCACAAACCTCTAAGTGCATGAGAAAACTGAATAAATAATTTATATTGCGGATTTCTTGGTCCAGGCTGAACTCCTCAGCTCGTAGGAAGATTTGGATTTTATCAGTTGTCAATTAGAAAAAAATTGTTTCCCATTCGCTGACAGTAAGAAGAGATCTTGAAAATAACTAGGAATTTATGCAGAATATGTATTAGACATAGTCAGAAACTGATAATCGAGGGTGTAGAAATTTTTACTTTTAATGGCTAATGTGTTTGTATCAAATAAAGTAGCACTGTATCAGATATTTTGAGTTGCAGGTGCTGGGAGCTAGTGGGGTCCTGATTTTATTACAGCTTCCACAGATGTGTCCTTCCTTACCTTTACTCCTGGCTAAACATATCCTGAGATGAATAGCAAGATTTCCAGTTTTTACAGAAAACATGATTTCTTGATACTCTGTTGGGAGTAGTTTATGCTGTAAGTTTCTCTGTGTGGCCACCTAGTGATTGTAAAGTGCATTGCGCAAGTTCTTGATGAAATTCAAAGAAAAGAAATAGGCAATGGTGGACGTGTCAATGTAGCACGAAGCTCCTGGTTTTCTGTATCAGCGCCCCTCCACCATCACATACCATTTGTACAAACAATAGTGTCATCTCGGAGCTGCAGCAACTTCTGCACATCTATAGCCAGCAGCATAGATCAATGGTGATCCATTAAGGTGGGAAACCTAAACAATATGTACAAAAGTAGTGGACCCCACTTCTTAACCATTGAATTCAGGTTTCTTCTTCATTCTCTGTGCCTCTGGCGTATAACAACTGCCCCGCCATGCCGACAGCCATTACCACCATGTGACAGAGCAGCCGGTTGTGCACAGCTCACTGATGTCAGCACGGTCCTGTAATAGGAGCTACGGGGGTAACAAGTCCATTCATGACATTTCCCTCCTAAATCTTCCCCCATCACCTATGAGTGATATTATTGCGAAGTGGAAGGAACCGCAGCAACTCAGCCACAAAGTGGAGACCCCGTAACATTACAGAGTGGGGGGGCCAAGTGCTGAGGAGCAGAGAGCAGAAAAGTCACCACCACTGTGCTGACTCCATAACTGCAGCGTCCAGACCTCCTCTGGTATTAATATCAGTACAAACACTGCGTCCCCCGCCGGGAGCGTCATGGCTGAGCAGCTGCATGCAGCCGAACATCACCAAGCCCAATGCAGAGCGTCGGATGAAGTGGTGTAAAGCCGCCACCACTGGACTATGGAGGAGACGTGTTCTGTGCAGTGACGGATCACACTTCTCTATCTGATGGATGAGTCTGGATTTGGTGATTCCAGGAGAACGTTAACCCCTGACTGCATTGTGCCCGCTGTACAGATGGTGGAGAGGGATAATGCTATGTGCTGTTATCAGGGGGCAGCCTCAGACCCTCAGCTCCAGTGAAAGGAAATTTTAATCAAGACATTGGACAATTGTAACTTCCAGCTTTGAGGGAACAGTTTGGGGAAGACCCTTTTCCGTTCCTCATGACTGTGCCCAGTGCACAAGGTCCATACAGACATGGAGTGAGGAGAACATGAGCAGCCGCATAGAGCCCGGACTTCAGCCCCATCCAAGAACAGAGATTGTGTCCCTGGCCTCCCCCAAAATCAGGGTCTAACCCTCAAAATGCTCCTCTGGATGAAGGGACAAAAATTCCACAGAACCCTCCAAAATCCAATAGAAATCACTCCCAGAATAGCGGGAGCCGCTATATCTGCAGAGGGGCGACTCCATATTAATGTCCATGTCTGTAGAATAGGTGGTGAGACAAACTCCTGGAGGGGTAATGTTTCCACATTATTTTGCCCATATAGAGTAAGTACATTGTGCTGTGATATGACAACTTGGAGGAGACACAATGTTGCAGTCAGACATCGAAATGAGCAAATATTTATAGCTTCACCATTGATCCAGACCCAGAATGCTGTTCCTTCTTTGATTGGCGGAGGGTCTTGTACCTGGTGAATGGACCTGATCCCACCGGAAACAAAGACAATGTATAAATCGTGACTATGTTGTAGCCGATCCGACCCTGTGTATAACGAGCAGTGGATTTTTCCTGTGCCGGTCACATTAGATTGTGTTTAGTTCTACTACATATCCATGGTAACAACGGAACCCACAACCTTGAGAACGTGCGTCCCCCGTCACCTCTTTGTTAGTCAGCTGTATGTGGCACGTTAATGGTGTAGTGAATGGCGTTCAGCACAAGGTTTCATCTTTGTCATCGTCTCCTAAATAAAAAACATAGCTTTATCGCTGCCTATTGATGCTACGGAGGGGGGGGAAAGCAGCAAAGACTGTGAGAGTATTAATGTATTCAAAGAATTTACTAACAAGTCAGGTTCTACAACACATAGGAAGCTAATGCATCATTTAGGGCTTCTATGGGGGGGAGCCGTTCAGCGTGACCCCGTCACCTCTATGGGAAATGTGATTGTGCACAGATCTGGCTCCTCTGAAGGCTCAGTATCGGTATCTTTTTTCCTTTCAATTCTCTTTTAATTAAAGTTTTATGTGTAACACAAATGCACAAATGTAACAGTCAAGGATGGAGCATGGACATAATGTGCTGGATGAGCCGGGATGAGGGGGAACAGATACATTTTGTCTAACTTGATACATATTACATAAAGTTAATATTAATGTGATTCTGGAGAATTGTGGAGGATCATCCCAAGAAGACACGGGGATTGCAGATTGCAGCTGATTCTACTGCAAAGAACTATTATCCAGCAATCGGATGATCCAAGTCCAGTTTGTCCATTATGGTATGGGAAGAAGGGGTTAAATAAACACCGACCCCTCCAGTCCTGGAATAGGTGAATGGTGGTCTAAGAAAGGTATCAAACCCGTTTAAATTCATGTAATTTTTTATTTTTAATCTTGTTTTTTTTCCTCCCCTTCTTTCAGTATGCAGCATTTTTTTTATTTTATTTAAATGTTTCCATTATTATAGCCATCAGAGGACTTGTTTTTTTAGAGTTGCAGTTTGGACGGACACCGTTCACTTTAACAAATAATGAACAATCAAAACCCCACATTTCTGACATTTGTTTTTGGGTTTTCTTTTTTCATGTTCATTGTGCAGTAAAAATGACCAAGGAACACGATTCTCCAGGTCAGTATTATTATGTCGATACCAAACTTGTAGTGTTTAATAATAGAGACAGGATAGTACCGTCCTGATTGGGGTACACCTTGTCGCGGTGGGACGTCTTTTACTTTTTTTTTTAATAAAGAACAGTGTTTACTAAGTTATTTACATTTACTTTATTATTTACTTACTTACAGCAAGGTATATGCTCATTTTGTTTCTATCTTAGGATTATTCTGTTTAATGGCCAGTGTGAACAAGCTCCTATACGTTCATTACATGTATACCAACTTATACTCTGGCTAATTTTTCATTTAGATTTTGTACTCTGTACAAACAAGGACTTGACCTCCTTTTCTTTGAGCTGGACATTGCATTTCTATAGCTTCTCATGACTGGGTGTCCATAATCGGGGATCGATCCATCACTGCCCTTATTCACATTGACACACTGTAAGATTTTTATATTAGAGATAGTATAGGACCGTCCCCCATTTGGTACAACCTTGAGGGACGACTTTTACGCTTTGTTTCTATCTTAGGTTTTGTATTGTTTTTTTGTTTGCTTTTAACAACTTGATAGTTTAAATAATTCAGAAGTTTGTCTTTGTGTTGCCATTTTTTTACATCTGTGACTTTTTTTTAAATTTTTCCATCAATGGAGCGGAGTGAGGGCTTGTTTATTGTGGGCGGAGCTGGTACAATTTTGGGGTTCGTATGATCTTTTGATCCATTTTTATTACATTTTTGGGGGATGTGCAGTAACTGAAAATAATAAAAAGGCCATTTCTGACATTTACCGTAAATAATTTTCCGTTACATGGTTAACTGCTTATAGGGTTTCATTTTCTATATGCATAGTACAGACGTCTATGATTGCGATGAAACCAAATATGTTTTATTTTGTATTTTTTTTTATTTTATTTATTCTTGAATTGGGAAATAGGGGATTCAAACTTTTTTTTACTATTTTTAAAAACATTTATTATTAATTTTCACTTTTTTAGTTCCCATTTTAAACCTGAGATCACTTAATCACGTGTACGATATACTACGATCAGAGATGTGAAGAATAGAGCTGCACTTACATTATTTTATGAAGTCCAGCCACAAGATGCCAAGATGGCAGCGATGGGGGCGTCCAGAAGAACCCCGGCTGCCATTGCAAGTCATCAGTACCCTAGAATGGTGTTACGGAGAAGGGGACAATAGACGTCGTACCATTTATTATTATTATTATTATTATTATTTATTTATATAGCGCCATTAATTCCATGGTGCTGTACATTAGAAGGGGTTACATACAAAGTTATAGATATCGTTTACCATTTACATGCCGATCTCAGAGATTGACAGCGTCATCTACACAGTTTCACAGCTGGCTCTGATTGCTGCTGTCAGAGGCAGGTGCAGGCTGTATAAGACTGTCAGCACCTGTATTGAGTGGAGTGGTGCTCAGCTTCTGAGCCTGCCCCATACATGTGCACAGTGTTGGTGATGTACGTGTATATTGGGGTGCAGGAAGGGATTGGTCCATGGGGCTTGTTGGTGGATCACAAGGAAAGAACACAGACATAAGAGGGGCCACCGTGCAAGAACAATATAGGGGCCCTCTGCAGTCCCATAGGTCCTCATAACGCACAATTCCCCCTGCTGTGGAGGTAATAGTCACCCCTTATATCTCGGGCCCCTGCGGCTGCACAGCTTTCACCAGTCCTCCCCTGCCTCTGAGGCCCCGTGTAATGCTCTTTATATCCGCACATGCAATATAGAGAGATGTCTACGATTAATAAGAAGCTGTCACGCTACATACTGAATTGTTTTCTCAGGCTTTGAAAGCACAACCCACTAGTTTGTCCCATCTAACGGAGAATACAGTAATTATTATAGGAGGATGATTATTAGGTTCTCTCTGTATGGCAGCCGCTGTGTGACACCTACAGTAAATGTATAATTGTCGCCCCCTGAATGCCAACATGTGCTTTAATTTACGCCCCAAACTCCCCTTCTGTAAGGCACATAGGGGGAAGGAGATGGTGAAACTTTTGGTATAAATATACTTAATAAATATTTCAGTTTATGGGAAAGATTGGTGACAGGCCCCATGGACACAAGTCCTGTCTATAAGAAAGAAACAAACATACACAT
>VIAB01000087.1:270326-322099 GCA_009801035.1 Oophaga pumilio
CCAACAGCTCAACCCAGTCACCTACATGGTCACTCTTGACCCCGATCGGGGTAGGCGCAAGGCATTTCACGTCAACATAATGAAGGCTCATCACGAACGTGAAGCCTGCTTCCTACCGGTCTGCAACCTGCCCGAGGATGGGGAGGAAGACCCCCTCCTGGACATGTTGGCCAAGCCAAGGCCAATGGGTCCATTGAGGACATGGAGGTAAGTGCCTTGCTAACCGTACCCCAGCAGTCGCAGTTCCTGGCCACCCTGGAACCCTTCCGGGCCGTGTTCTCCAACCAACCCGGACGGACAAAGTTAGCGGTTCACGAGGTGGACACCGGAAATCATGCCCCACTACGGCGAACGCCTTATCGGATCTCTGAGGAGGTGCAGCAGGTTATGCGCCAAGAGATCGATGAGATGTTACAGCTGGGGGTGATTCAACAGTCCAAAAGCGCGTGGGCCTCACCTGTAGTTCTCGTGCCTAAAAAGGATCGGACCACCCGGTTCTGTGTGGACTACAGGGGACTCAACGCCATCACAAACTCTGATGCACACCCGATGCCGCGCATCGAGGATCTGTTTGAGCGGTTGGCGAACGCCAAGTACATATCCATCATGGATTTAAGTTGGGGATACTGGCAGATTCCCCTGAGCCCTGCAGCGCAGGAGAGATCGGCCTTTATCACCCCTTTTGGACTGTATGAGTCCACGGTCATGCCCTTCGGCATGAAAAATGCCCCTGACACTTTCCAGCGGATGGTCAACCACCTGCTTCAGGGCCTGAAGAAGTATGCCATGGCGTACCTGGACGACATTGCCGTCTTCAGTTTCACCTGGGAGGAACACCTTCAGCATCTCCAGGACTAAAGCGTATTCACCAGACAGGCCTGACCATCAAGCCGGGAAAATGCCAGATGGGCATGAGCCTGGTCCACTACCTGGGACACCGGGTAGGAGGGGGTTCCATGAGTCCAGAGCCAGAGAAAGTGGACGCGATCGTGTCCTGGCCCACCCCCAGGACCAAAAAACAGGTGATGTCCTTCTTGGGCACTGCAGGGTACTATAGGCGGTTCGTACAGGACTATAGCACCCTTGAAAACCCTTGACGGACCTCACCAAGCAGAATCTATCCCAAACAATCAACTGGACAGATGGGTGTGAGGCGGCATTCCGAGCTTTGAAAACAGCCCTGTGCAGCTCTCCAGTGTTGAGTACAGTCGACAGCAGTCGGAAATTCCTGGTACACTGTTGTGAATAATCTGGAGGCGACTTCTGAGCTGGAGCTCCCTCCGGTGGTTGCTGAGGGTAATGAACTAATTGCCGAAAGGCCTTCAGCTGGCTCTGAATGGTTTGATATGAGTGACCTGAACTCCCTTCAGCCTTGTCGGTAATCAATTGTTCTTCTGGTCTTGCTTGGAGCTCAGCTTGCAGTCCTGCTCTCATTCAGATAAATGATTTGCTGTTTTTTTTCCTCTGGTTGGATTTTCTTTGCTGGTTTGCTGCTTGCAGTGGACTTCAGGCTGGTCCCCTTTTGGGGTCTGGCACTGCAATTGTGCTCATTTTGTATTTGCACTTTTGCTCTGTTCCTTTGTCATTTTTTGTTTGCTGAATTGCTGTGTGTTACACCAGAGATCTGATTTAGGTGGTAGAGATCGTGTGATCTCAAGTTTTTTGTTAATCAGAAGTGTTTGTATTTTTGTCAGGGTTTTTTGGGTTGCAGTCAGAATTCTTTCCTATACTTTTCTATCTAGACAGATTGGGCCCCAGTGTTTGCTCATTCTATTTTCTGTCTGTGTCCGTATTTTCTTCTTGTCTAACCGCCATTACATGTTTGTGGGCTTCCTATTTCTTTGGGGGTTCTGCTCCGGGGCAGATAGCTTTCATCTTTCTGCCTTTAGGTGTAGTTATCTCTCCGGCTGTGACGAGGCGTCTAGGATCACCGTAGGTACGCTCCACGGTTACTTCTAGTGTGGTGGTTAGTTTAGGGTACTGCAATCCAATAGTTTCCAGCCTCTCTGGTGTATTACTACTTTTGCTATTTTTGCAATTTCTCCTCAGCTACCGAAACATAACAGTACACACCGACGCCAGCGAGTTTGGCCTCGGTGCTGTACTCAGCCAGGTCGACTCGGGGAACCAGGAGCACCCCGTGTTGTACCTGAGTTGGAAACTTCTGAATGAAGTGGCATACTCCATCATCGAGAAGGAGTGCCTGGCCATGGTCTGGCACTGCAACGTTTGCAGCCCTACCTGTACGGGCGCACCTTCATGGTGGTAACTGACCACAACCCTCTGAGCTGGCTGCATACAGTGTCCGAAACCAACGGAAGGTTGCTATGCTGGAGCCTTGCCCTCCAGCAGTACGACTTTTTCGTACAACACAAAAAGGGCCGCGAGCATGGAAATGCCGATGGGTTGTCCCGCCGGGGCAAACCCACCGAGGTGCGCATGGTGGATTACCGACAGGTCATGCCTCCTTAGCGTCCTCTAAAAGGGGGAGGTTTAACAAAAATGTAAAATATGACATAAGATTCCCCTGATTATCATGTATGGCTTTTCCAGAACATTCCAGAATCTTCCATTTGCTACAATGATACTAGCTTGCTAGCAGCTTCGCCCCTCACCCGCCTCCTAGCAGCTGAGAAAACCTGTTTAGCAACTCTGAAACCACATGGCTTCTTTGTCTGCCCATGTGCTCAGGACTTCCCATAGACAATAATGAGAATTTATTCATTAGGACGTAATGCAATGTGAGATTGTGAAAAATAAAAACTACATCCGAGACGTTCTTCGACGGGGCTATTTAGCCTGTGTTTTTCCCGGTTCCAGCACCAACAGAACCAGAGAAATGGGTTTCTCCAGAGCAGAGTGGAATAACTAATCCGAGTTTGAACTCATTAGAACACTAATTTCAGAATAAGGTGAATGATTGTTCTGCCGAGATTCTGCTAGGTTCTCAAGCCAAGTTATGATCATTATAAGTTTTCAGAACCAAAATTGCAACTTAGAGACAAGGGAAGGACCCTGGTAACTCAGCCCCTTGTGTGATGTCACGACCAGAGGGCTATAAGGCAGGGCCAGGTAATTTTGCCTCAGATTTGTCCTGGAAACCAGACGCAGTGCACGTCCATAATGCACTGCGACGTGTCGCCCATCCCCCCAGCATGGTTTTGCCTGCAATGATCTAAGAACTGTAAGTTGATCTTGTATATACGTTAATTGTCTCATATTGTAAAAACTTTTTATATCTTGTAAACACTGCCTAGCTTTTTGGAGTAAAATATAAAATTACTAGTTCGTCTCTATGCTCTATAACGAATTTGCACGTGCCTGAAGTATACTACGCTACTAAATTGGAGTGGCCTCTGCCCCACATTCTAGACCCAGAGGCTGGTGGCAACGTGTGTGTGTTGGGCTTTCGGGGATAGCTAGCAGTGACGGAGCGGGCGTTATAAGTGTATTGCCTGGCTGCGGCTAGGAGTAGTTATAATTCCCTCACTGCAGTGTGCCCAATAGCCAGTACACATCCAAGTGGCCCATCCGATGACTAATTATCCTTGGTGCAGTTCCCTGACTGACCTGAGGGTAAGGTGGGTGCCGGAGAGCTGCGAGTTCCTAAGCGGAACTGGAAAGTGGGATAAATATAAATCCCTGCAGATCGTGACACATTGGTGGCAGCGGTGGGGTCATAATCCGTGATCCCCCGGGCCTCCGTGTGCCGTTATTCCTCACAGTGGTGGCAGCGGTGGGATCATAATCCGTGATCCCCCGGGCCTCCGTGTGCCGTTCATCAAGGGGCCCTTACCCCAAAAAATAAAACAAAAAATAAATATCCCCGGTGAACAGCAGTTACTTTGTGTCTTTCAATCTATTCATGAATCAGGAGCCCTGGATGAGCCATTCTATAATTCTCCTTAATTTTCAAAAACTGAACATTTTGGAGGGGGGTGTGATGAGAATTGCAATTGAAGGAAATCTCACTTTCTCACATAGTGTACAATACAGACCAAAAGTTTGGACACACCTTCTCATTTAAAGATTTTTCTGTATTTTCATGACTATGAAAATTGTACATTCACGCTGAAGGCATCAAAACTATGAATTAACACATGTGGAATTATATACTTAACAAAAAAGTGTGAAACAACTGAAAATATGTCTTATACTCTAGGTTCTTCAAATAAGCCACCTTTTGCTTTGATGACTGCTTTGCACACCCTTGCGCTCGCTGTGTAATAGATTTGTCACATTGCCCTACAAGATACTAATTTTAAGGGCAGGTTCACACGACCGACATCTCCACATTCGAGAAAAACGGTCCGATTATTTTGATCAGAGCATCAGTTTTTATTGGACGTGGAGAGAAAAAAAAAGTTTCTTCATCTTCCCCATTCAGTCGGTAAAAGGCAGACCCATAGAATTGCATTGCTCATTTTGATCTGACAATTGGATGAAAATCCGACGTGTCTCCGACTTTTTTCCGTGTACCGTTCGGTCCGTGAAAATACTGGACATGTGCACAGACCCATAGACTATCATAGGTAGGAGTGCTATCTATGAAAACCACACATAGAACCAAGCTCGGACTGGCCCGCAGGAGAACAGGGGAATCCTCCGGTAGGCCGCCCCTGTGAAGAATTGCTAATGAGTATGCTATTACACTAGATTCACAATTTGCAGAAAAAGGTATAATCTAATCACTCATTAAACAAGATAGCCAAGTTAATATTACATAGAAGTAAAATTTAATTTGCGCACTAGGGTCAGGTTAGTTTTGCATGAACCTGAACAGTGGGCCTAATGTCAGTCCGACACTGGATAGAACACGTGCGAGAAAATCCATCATATGCTCAAGCCCTAATGCAGATTGGGATTAGCATTGGTAGATTATTGTGAACGTGTTCTAGGAACAATCGCTTCCCGACGATCATGCAGAGTACGTCTGATGAACAAGCAGAATGTTTATTCATTGGGAGAAATTATTTTTAAGCTGGTCTAAAAATTATCAGTCTCGGCAGCACATCGAAGTGTGTATAAGCATGTGCTGCCGGGAACAACGATATTGTATCTGCACAGAACAATTAGTGCAGGGGAAACAAGTAGCAAAATAGTGTTCAGTTAATGCCGCAAGTGCGGTGATGTAAACCCGCCCTTACTTAAAACCATGAAATTGATAAAAAAAAAAAAGGGAAAACCATCGCTAGACAATAATAACTAACAGTACTGGCCGCACCTAAAATGCATGTAGATGAGGAATAAATGATAAACCAAATTCAGTGTTGCGTTCTATCGTAAATTATCAGCAGCGCAATACAGACTGCTATAGCTGGCACCATCCGAGGCAGCCGCAGGGCACCTGCAGCCGCACACCCTCTCTGTTATAAGAACACTCCCGTATGTTAGGACTCTACGCGTCATGATTCTGTTCTAGAATTTCCATCCAATCGCTTCTTATTTCACCTCCCGATACAGAAGTGTTGGCTACAAATTATTAGAATTATATCACCACTCGTTGATGATAAGGAGATAATCTGCAGGTGGCTGGACCGTAATAATGTGCTATCCAACAACATGGATAGGGTAAATGTGGATGACGGGAGCCTGGAGTTGCCCATCTATCTCTCCACCGAGATGTGACAGCTGTCTTTGGCGCGGTTATATATAGGCGCCATTGTCTCCATTTTCACTAAATCCCCCAAGGAAAACGAAGAAAGTGTTAATTACGGCGCAAAATTAACTTAGGACCCCCTCATTGCTCACTGCAATGTCGGGACGTAGTAAGCGCACTCTATACGCTTCTATAGCCATTAGTCTTCTATTTAACGCCATGGCGAAATATTTCCTCTTAGTAACGCTCTTCCCATTGATTGGAGGCGTCATTAGGAGGTGGTAATTATGTGGAGGCCGCCTGATGGATGCTTCTCTAGAAACATAAATTCTGCGGGAAGAAGAGAAAAAAAAAGCGAGGCGACTAATTAGCGGAATGTATAAGTATCTATAACTCTCCACACACGGCGATAAAGAAAAACTGAAAGGTTCTGACGGAACGATAAAAGGCAACGGCACGGATGATAAAAGGGAGGCCGTTTAACTGCGAAGACTATGGTAACGAGCGCGGCAGACGTGGCGGAGGGGTGTAATTAATGCACCTTGGACGCTCGCAGCTCATATTTTGCACAGTAAGGAGCATGCAAGTCGTTAAAGGAAAACACCTGGAGTCGCTATTGACGGTGTTCAATGAAATATTACGATCTGTCTGCTATTAGAGGGCTGCACGGAAATGCCATGCAAGAATGCGGAAGAGCGCACTACTGCAGACAATATGATAGAGAGCGAGGCGGCACCTCCACGGAATGCCGGAAAATCACAGCAAATATACGCGAGGCATAGGCTGACGCGTTTCTGGCATACGTGTGCACTGGTTGGTCCAAGTGCATGTCTCCTTCGGTTCTGCTATGGTGTCAGTGTTCACTGCAGATCCAGAATCATATTCATGAAACAAAGACAACAATGAAATAGCACAGAAATCTCATCTATTTATTGATTATCTACCTTCTGTTTATCATCACGTCGCTCTTTTTCTCATAACTATTTACTGTACGCACATACACAATATCTATCTGTATATCTATCCTTCCTACATAAGAAGCTACAGATATAGGATAGATAAATCAATATGGAATATGTCATGTGTGGACCTCCGATCATCTATACATCACATCGGTCTCGTGGATTCCCTCTTATTGATCCATTTCTCATATCTCTTGTATCCACTTATCTATAGTATCTATCGCACACCTATCTCCATATCTGTCTCTCTCTATTATATCGATCTTATATCTATCTCTCATATTTATCATATCCATCACCTATCAATCTATGATCTACCTATATAGGAAAACGGAAAAAAACAACATCAGCTATATATCAAAAAAGAGCAAATGTGGGTGCAAAGTGTCCCAGGTGCAAGCCGAACCTGAATAGCAGAAGCAAAAACTGGAAGCAGCACTAAAAAACAGTGCAAATTATGGCTATGATGGCCCATGTGGCTAGTGGAGTCCTATAATTTACACTAATTTTAGACTGCTGCGTCTAGTTTTTGTTTCTTTCATCTATCTATTCATCCATCCATCATCTATCCATGTGTCATATATCCATCCATCATATATACATCATCTATTCATCCATCCGTCATCAATCATCTATCCATGTGTCATCTATCATCCATCATCTATCCATCATCTTTAAATTCATCATCTATCATCCATCCATCATCTATCATCCATCCATCATATATCATCCATCCATCATCTATCCATCATCTTTCCATTCATCATCTATCCATCCATCATCTATCATCCATCATCTATCCATTCATCTATTCATCATCTTTCCATCCATCATCTATCCATCCATCCTGTCATCCATTCATCATCTATCCTCCATCTATCATCTATCCATGTGTCATATATCCATCCATCATCTATCCATCCATCATCTTTCCATCTATCATCCATCCATCATCCATCCATTATCTATCCATCATCTTTCCATCCATCATCTATCATCCATCTATCATCTATCCATGTGTCATATATCCATCCACCATCTATGTGTCATACATCCATCCATCATATATACAGGTCCTTCTCAAAAAATTAGCATATAGTGCTAAATTTCATTATTTACCATAATGTAATGATTACAATTAAACTTTCATATATTTTAGATTCATTACACACCAACTGAAATTTGTCAGGTCTTTTATTGTTTTAATACTGATGATTTTGGCATACAACTCCTGATAACCCAAAAAACCTGTCTCAAAAAATTAGCATATCAAGAAAAGGTTCTCTAAACGACCTATTACCCTAATCTTCTGAATCAACTAATTAACTCTAAACACATGCAAAAGATTCCTGAGGCTTTTAAAAACTCCCTGTCTGCTTCATTACTCAAAACCCCCATCATGGGTAAGACTAGCGACCTGACTGATGTCAAGAAGGCCATCATTGACACCCTCAAGCAAGAGGGTAAGACCCAGAAAGAAATTTCTCAACAAATAGGCTGTTCCCAGAGTGCTGTATCAAGGCACCTCAATGGGAAGTCTGTTGGAAGGAAACAATGTGGCAGAAAACGCTGTACAACGAGAAGAGGTGACCGGACCCTGAGGAAGATTGTGGAGAAGGACCGATTCCAGACCTTGGGGGACCTGAGGAAGCAGTGGACTGAGTCTGGTGTAGAAACATCCAGAGCCACCGTGCACAGGCGTGTGCAGGAAATGGGCTACAGGTGCCGCATTCCCCAGGTAAAGCCACTTTTGAACCATAAACAGCGGCAGAAGCGCCTGACCTGGGCTACAGAGAAGCAGCACTGGACTGTTGCTAAGTGGTCCCAAGTACTTTTTTCTGATGAAAGCAAATTTTGCATGTCATTCGGAAATCAAGGTGCCAGAGTCTGGAGGAAGACTGGGGAGAAGGAAATGCCAAAATGACTGAAGTCCAGTGTCAAGTACCCACAGTCAGTGATGGTGTGGGGTGCCATGTCAGCTGCTGATGTTGGTCCACTGTGTTTCATCAAGGGCAGGGTCAATGCAGCTAGCTATCAGGAGATTTTGGAGCACTTCATGCTTCCATCGGCTGAAATGCTTTATGGAGATGAAGATTTCATTTTTCAGCACGACCTGGCACCTGCTCACAGTGCCAAAACCACTGGTAAATGGTTTACTGACCATGGTATTACTGTGCTCAATTGGCCTGCCAACTCTCCTGACCTGAACCCCATAGAGAATCTGTGGGATATTGTGAAGAGAAAGTTGAGAGACGCAAGACCCAACACTCTGGATGAGCTTAAGGCCGCTATCAAAGCATCCTGGGCCTCCATAACACCTCAGCAGTGTCACAGGCTGATTGCCTCCATGCCACGCCGCATTGAAGCAGTCATTTCTGCCAAAGGATTCCCGACCAAGTATTGAGTGCATAACTGAACATTATTATTTGATGTTTTTTTGTTTGTTTTGAAAAAACACTTATTTTATTGGACGGTTGAAATATGTTAATTTTTTGAGACAGGTTTTTTGGGTTATCAGGAGTTGTATGCCAAAATCATCAGTATTAAAACAATAAAAGACCTGACAAATTTCAGTTGGTGTGTAATGAATCTAAAATATATGAAAGTTTAATTGTAATCATTACATTATGGTAAATAATGAAATTTAGCACTATATGCTAATTTTTTGAGAAGGACCTGTACATCTATTGATACATCCGTCATCTATTATCTATCCATGTATCATCTATCCATCCATCATCATCTATCCATCCATCATCTATCCATTATCTATCTATCCATCATAGATCTATGATATCTATTATTTATCTATCTATCTATCTATCCATCTATTGATGGAGATTTCATATTAGCACGGCTGTTCTGCCTGCATACACATGGATTTAGGCACATGGACAGTCACAGATCTGTCCATGTGCCATGTATTCATCCACTATCTATCCATCCATTATCTATTATCCATTATCCATCATAGATCTCTATCAACTATCTATTATCTATCTATCCATTTATCATCTATCATTTATTAATCTATCTATCCATCCATCATATATCATCAATCTATTTCATACAAGCGCGGCTGTTTTGGCTGCATACACATGGATTTAGGGATTTTGGCACATGGAAAGTCACAGACATTACTGTGCGGAGCGTTCACACGTCCAGGCAGCAGTATAAACCGCTGTACAATGCACGGACTGCTGCTGACATGTATGAGGCTTTTCCTTCCCTCTGCAGTGAAGCAGCGAGAAATAAGAAATCTATAAATCTATTCCACTGATCTGTGTGCGACAACTGACTGCGGGAGGCCGGTCATCAGCCTCTGCTCCTGGTGCGGCCTCTCTGCTCCTAATGAATGCATGCGGTGTCCATAGCTTTCTATGTAATCATCTAATTCACGGCTGCAGGAGGAACGTAGCCGCCGTCCACCGCGCCATTCTTCTCCTACATTGTGTGCAGCGCTCTGCAAACAACAATCCCTCAAATACTGGAGAGAGGCGGGAAGTCAGCCATCAGCTGAGCCCCCCAGGGGGACGGCGCTGCTCTTTTCTCTCACTAGAGATCTGACATTTAAGTCAGTTTGTAGAAAAGTGTCAGTTTCTCGTAACGCTGTGTGCGAGAATGGAGAAATAAGGCCACCATGACAAAAAAGAAGGGTTACGTGGACGTCCTGTGGTACTGTCATGCGGCCATTGTGTGGCTATATTGTGTAGGAATTTGATGGCAGTCTTACGTGGTCACTTTATCATTCTTGTAAAGGTTTTATAGTAGCATTATTTAGGCACTTTGTTTTATATGTCAACCTTACTATCACGCTGTGATGGTCTTCGGTAGGGAAGGGGGGCCTCAGACTGTCCCTGGAGCTGAGACCCTAGCTATCCCTGTCCCGGAGGTACTCTTGAAGGTAGAGAGACCTGAGTCTCTGATATTACTATGCTCCTGTTAAACCCTGATCTTTCCCCTCCTCCACCCCTTCAGGCATGGGACAGAAATGTAATGTAAACAAGACACAAAGACAAAACAGAAAACCTCTATCATACAAAAGCACTAACCAACAAAAGGGAGAAAGATAGGGACAGGGAGGAATAAATTAAATCGAACAGGGACTAGAAGAAAAACAGACACATACAGTCATGGCCAAAAGTTTTGAGAATGACACAAATATTATATTTTCACATGATTTGCTGCCCTCTGGTTTTTATGTGTGTTTGACAGATGTTTTTATCACAGACAGAAATATAATAATTGCAAACATATGAGTAACAAAAGCTTATATTGACAGTTAGAATGAGTTAATGCAGCAAGTCAATATTTGCAGTGTTGACCCTTCTTCTTCAGGACATCTGCAATTCTCCCTGGCATGCTGTCAATCAACTTCTGGACCAAATCCTGACTGATAGCAGTCCATTCTTGCACAATCAATGCTTTCATTTTGTCAGAATTTTTAGGTTTTTGTTTGTCCACCCGTCTCTTGATGATTGACCACAAGTTCTCAATGGGATTAATATCTGGGGAGTTTCCAGGCCATGGACCCAAAATCTCTATGTTTTGTTCCCTGAGCCATTTAGTTATCACCTTTCCTTTATGGCAAGGTGCTCCATCATGCTGGAAAAGGCATTGTTGATCGCCAAACTGCTCTTGGAGGGTTGGGAGAAGTTGCGCTTGGAGGACATTCTGGTACCATTCTTTATTCATGGCTGTGTTTTTAGGCAAGACTGTGAGAGAGCCGATTCCCTTGGCTGAGAAGCAACTCCACACATGAATGGTTTCAGGATGCTTAACAGTTGGCATGAGACAAGACTGGTGGTAGCGCTCACCTTGTCTTCTCCGAATGAGGCGTTTTCCTGATGTCCCAAACAATCGAAAAGGGGATTCATCAGAGAAAATAACTTTACCCCAGGCCTCAGCAGTCCACTGCCTGTACCTTTTGCAGAATATCAGTCTGTCCATGATGTTTTTTCTGGAGACAAGTGGCTTCTCTGCTGCCCTCCTTGAGACCAGGCCTTGCTCCAAGAGTCTCCGCCTCACAGTGCGTGCAGATGCACTCACACCTGCCTGCTGCCATTCCTGAGCAAGCTCTGCACTGCTGGTAGCCCGATCCCACAGCTGAAACACTTTTAAGAGACGGTCCAGGCGCTTGCTGGTCTTTCTTGGGCACCCTGAAGCCTTTTTGGCAACAATGGAACCTCTCTCCTTGAAGCTCTTGATGATGCCATAGATTGTTGACTGAGGGGCAATCTTTCTAGCTGCGATACTCTTCCCTGTTAGGCCATTTTTGTGCATTGCAATGATGACTGCACGTGTTTCTTTAGAGATAACCATGGTTAACAGAAGAGAAACAATGATGCCAAGCACCAGCCTCCTTTTAAAGTGTCCAGTGGTGTCATTCTTACTTAATCATGACAGATTGATCTCCAGCCATGTCCTCATCAACACCCACACCTGTGTTAATGGAGCAATTACTGAAAAGAGGTTAGCTGGTCCTTTTAAGGCAGGGCTGCAATGATGTTGAAATGTGTTTTGGGGGATAAAGTTCATTTTCTAGCCAAATATTGACTTTGCAAGTAATTGCTGTTAAGCTGATCACTCTTTATAACATTCTGGAGTATATGCAAATTGCCATTAGAAAAAGTGAAGCAGTAGACTTTGTAAAACTTAATATTTGTGTCAGTCTCAAAACTTTTGGCCATGACTGTACTACAGCAAATCACAGATCACTACTACAAAAACTCTACTCCAACCACTTAGCTTTAGCACACAGCACAGGAAGACAAATCTTTCACCAGCAGGGACAAGACGGTCTGACCAGTTTAGACAGGAAGAAGTAATGACCAGATCAGAAGCAGCTGAAATGAAGCTGCATGTTTCTGACCAGCAAAGAAAGGGTTGTTAACCTCTTCAGCACCAGAGGAAAATAAATCCATTTAATATGGGACACAAATAACACCATTTCTAAAGAAGACCAGCAATTCATTACCGGACGTGACCGTCTAACTCCAGGTCTTCCAGGGGAACGTGACACCCTCGTAACACTTATGGTATTATTATACTGGTACTGTAGTATGGCAGCACAATGTATGGCAGAGATCTGTTAGCTTTTGTGTATTTTATTGAGCAGTTAAGTTATGTGGTATCTGTATCTTCTAGTATGTATTGTATTTTATGGCAATATTGCGTGAACCATTGTGTGTTTATTGTATGGCGCTATTATGTGGGCACCATATTATGACTGTACAATCTGTACGGCATTGTGAACACTTACGTTTCCATTGCATCGTTATATTGAGTAAGCAATCAGTGTGAGCGTGACGTGGCGCTATTATATGTAATGAGAAAGTGAGCAAGGTGTTAACTCTATGTAAGTGTTATAGGACACTCCTATTCACTACTCGGTACCATTACTTTGTATTCTTAGTAAAAAGTTCAATTCTTTCTGACATGAGTCAAGATGTTTTATTTACAGGTGTAATTCACACACACATATATATATATATATACACACATATTGCCATATATCAATAAACTGTTGGCATATACCGCCGTTCGTCTAAGTTGTTCAATATCACTTTCACAAAGGGTAGAACCAACATGTGCATGGACAGGGCCTCACTCGTTCAGAGTTTCATCCAGATAAATAGGACGATTTTTTGCTAATTACATGGTCCGACCGGCGGCACGATACGATCGCCAGTTGGTAATCTTTTATAGATCGGCGGTTGATTAAATGCCAGACCAAAGTAAATGATCCGCAGTGAGCGATCTATACTAGATCAATGCTAGATGGCTCTGTGAGCACAGGCTGCCGGGATCTCCGCACTGCGAGTCCTATTTACACAGGACGATGCACCATGATATACTGATGATGATCACTCCATCCAATGATCCAATGAGGGAGCATATTGCTCATCCATCGTGTTATCAGCAGCCGTTTTATATGAGCATTTTTAACTATCTTGCAATGTAAATGCCCCTTAAGGCTCCTCCCAGACCCAAAGACCTGATAACAGGGGAACAATAGACTGCAATCATTTGCAGAGCAATCGGCTTTAGTTTTTTGGAATCTCACCTTGATAAAACTTCCCCCCTCCAAAAAACAAACAAACAAACAAAAAAAAAACGACATATTGCATTAAAAGAATATGACAGGAATCCCGTTCTGACAGTGCGCAGATGGCGGTTGGTAACAACCCTGTGATTTTGGATATGGCAGATGTATAGACATGATGTTACTATGGCAGCCAGCGATCCTGATCAAAGAAACGGTTTTATTTACACGGGAACACGTGACAGGAGCGAGGAGGCCGGAAGCGCAAACTTTCCATTGAAGTCCTGTCTTCTGTCCCTGGAGAATCAGAGGCAGATGTTCACTTTACAGAGTGTTACCTTCAGGAACGACTGCACATGTAGCAGAGCTAAGTTACTAATTTATCACCTTCCAATGTGATATTTTGCATCTTTTTTAATGGATGCAGGAAATTCTTCTGTTTTCTTAACCCACTAACTAATCATAGAACAACGCACAGAAGCATGAGATAACTAAATCAGCTCTGTCACATCTGCATTTTCAGCACCTCTTTTCACAGGTAAGGGGACTCCCAGCGATGAGTCATTACCTACCTTGTAATAAACGTTTTTCTTCGCTGACCGTACAATGGTTGTTTTCCAGCTCTCCCAGATGCAGATAAACTCTCTGTCTTTTACAAGTTGACAGACTGGAGATTTGCTGCAAGTCCAGTAGCCAGTAAATTGGTTGAAAGCCAACGGAGAAACGTGGCCTGCAATGGAGCTGCGCAGGCGCGCCACAGAGAATGCAGGATGAGGAGACAATGCCAAGGAAATAGTTAAAGCAACAGTTTTGCAACAAATGTGCAACTTGCTGCAAATGTGTGATGCACCACATGCTGTACGCAGGGTGTCACTTGGCAGTGGTTTAGTGGTCTGACATACCACTAGTAGAAGAGAAGAGACCCCGGCAGAGAAGTCTGTATGCTGATGTGTGTGGAGAGGAGTGCCATGCCAGAGACAGCTAGGAGACGCTGTAATTATGAAGGGTAAATCTCTAGAGTGTAGGTTGTGCAGAGACTAGATGGCCAGCAGACTCTCGCAAGAGTCGATACTGAAAAACCATCAATGTCTATCAATTATCTACCTCTGTCATATGCGAAAATATATAACCATCAAGCTTATTGCCTGCGAGGCTGTGTAACCATCAAGCTTGTTGCTTCATGTAAGACTATGTAACCATCAGGCTCATTGTCTCATGTGAGAGTAACTATCAAGCTCATAGCCTACCCTAAGACTGTAACCATCAAGCTCATTGCCTGATGTGAGGATGTGTAACCATGAAGGGATATACAAACAAGAAGCAATACACAGGGAAATTCCTCCACATCACCATGATAAGTTAAAGACAGCAATTGCCTCCTTGTGAGTAAAGTGGTTGAACGTCTGTGTGTGACTACCACCCTACACCTCCTCTAAATGGGAAACGCTCTAACATCAAGAGCATCCGATTATAATTAAAGGTGCGTGTCATTCTTCAATTCTTAAAAAAAATCACTCCATGGGTAGATCAACATATCCGCCCTTTAAATCTGTGCCATGCTTCACCACCTAAGGACATGAACTAGGACTAACACTGAGGGTCAGCTTTATATGGAGTGTTCCTTTAAAATCAAAATATCTGCAAAATATGGCAACATATTGTACCACAGACAGGTCCTAAAGGTTTTTCTCACCTGTTATTTTAGGACTCTGTGTCTTTAAGAAACATCTTTGTTTTGTTTTCTACTCCAATTTATTGTGATTATTTATACAATTCCAGATGGAGTCAGAATAATACATTTACAGTACACATTTCCCCAAATCCATCTCCCTGTTGTTGTTTTTTTTATTTTAGCCTCGTTAACCTTGGACGGGTGGAATAGATTTATAGATTGCTTATTTCTGCCATGCATCACTGCAGAGGGAAGGTAAACCAGTGCTTAATATATGTCAGCCGCAGTCCGTGCACAGTACAGCCAGGATCTGCTTAGGATTTATACTACAACCTGGATGTGTGAACAGTGAATAAGTCCACGCAGAAATATTCACAAATGTCTCATTCATCTCATTCAGATGCCCATGCACATCGATCCAAGATCAGACTGCGTGTCTCCTGGCCAGAGTGTAACAGCTTCATGTACATCTATGAGACTGTCTCGTTTGGATTGGTACCTCCATGGCCAGTCCGTGCTCAGACCGATTTGCAGGGACTTCTGAATGAGCCTTAAGTCTTGCAGAAGTTCCTGCGCAATCCATGCGCTAGATACCTAAACCCAATATTGCCATTTCTGTAGGTGTTTCTACCATAACTCCCAAGCAGAACGCTTGCTGTCTTGTCTGTTCTCTATTTGACTCAGAACTTTCCTTCTTTTCCTATATCCGATCACTCGCTTGTTTATGTCATCTGCCTCTTTACAATATCTTGAGAATCTGTTCTTTTCTTACGTTTGACCCTGCAAAATCTCTTACTGTTGCTCTGATTCCTTCTTGTTTGGATTATTACAACTCTCTTCTAATCAGTCTCCTTCTTACTAAACTCTCGCCTCTCCAATCTGTCCTGAATGCAGGAGCCAGGGTCATATTTCTGTCCAGCTGCTACACCGATGCCTCCACCCTGTGCCAGCCATTACACTGGTTCCCCATCCGATGCCGACTTCAATATAAACTTATCACTCTCACCCACAAAGCACTCCACGGTTCTGCACTACCCTACATCTCCTCCCTCATCTCTGTCTACCACCTACCCATTCTCTTTTCAATGCTGTACCACCCTACATCTCTTACTCGTCCTACCTGTTCTCTCCTCATTGTTGCACCACCCTACATCTTCTCTTCCTCTCTTTCTACAACCTTACCCATCCTCCCTGTTCTGCTATTGATCTAAGACTGACATCCTCTATAATCCAAACCTCCTGTCTCAAAAACTTCTCTCATGCTGCACCACGTCTCTAGAATACACTACCACAGACAATCTGGTTAATACCCAGTATCCACAGATTTAAGCCTGTTCTAAAAACACATTTCTTTAGACTGGCCCATGGTGTTACCTCACTAATCTAACTATTCCTTGTTCTCCCTTCCTAAAGTTTCTTCAGAATCTGTTGCCTTCATCAGGTTTCCACCCCCCTCCATGCAATCTGTAGTGCTTTGTATCTTGATGACTGAATGACCGGACCTGGCGTCCGGATCACGCAGCTTTATGTGAATGCCCTTATGTCTTACACAGTATTGATGGCTGGACCGTACACGACAAGCACGTTTCACCCTTTATGTTCTTTCTAATTCCTTATACATTGCAAGTTTGTGAGCGGGATCCTCACCAGACATAAGCAAATAAATTAGAGTAGAATTGAATTCTACCTGAATTTTACAAAAATCTGCATTTGCCAAAGTGTAGATATGTTGTAATTAGTTCCCGCATAAAGAGCCATCTAAAAGTTAAAAAAAAGTCCTTATACTCACCTCATTGCTCATATCTCCTGCCCCTCAGCTCCTTACGGTCAGCAGTTCGGTCCTCGCCACCCGCGTTGAAATTGAGCGATTTCTGCGTATGTGCGCACAAGATCACGGCGCAAGTCCTGATCCTCCATGTACAGTGCAGCGCTCACCCGGGCCTCATCACAGCTGGAAGTCCCAGATCAACGTGAGAGGCCCGAAATTTCAGCACGAGCGGCGGGGATCAAAACTGCGATGGAAACTGGAGGGTGTTGATGAAGAATGGAGGTCAGGAGAGCGATGAGGATAAGGATTTTTACATCTTACATTTATTATGCTCTGGGGTCTAGAAACCGCAAACTGAATTTCTGATTTGTAAAGTTCTGCAGAATATGTCTGTGCTATAGAAATACGGTAACATTATTATTGTTATAGATTTAGATAACTATGCGAGAAATAGAGATGGATGGACAGATCGATAATAGATAGATGATAAATAGATAATAGATAGAAAGATAGATGATAGATCAATAGATAATCGATAGATGATAGATAATAGATGATAGATAGCTAATAGATAGATGACAGAAGATGACAGATGATAGATAATAAACAAATAGATAGATGATAGATAGATAGATAGATAGATAGATAGATAGATAGATAGATAGATAGATAGATAGATAGATAGATGATAGAGCATAGGTAGGTAATAGATGATAGATAAACGACAGATAGCTGATAGATAGAAGTAGATAGATAGATAGATAGATAGATAGATAGATAGATAGATAGATAGATAGATAGATAGATGATAGAACGACAAAAATAGATATGACACTGATTAATTGATTGATATAAATAGAATGATACATTAGATAGAAGATAGGTGAATTGTAAACTGTAAATCATGGGCAGTGATGCCGGGCGCCATGTTTTCCATCACACCCTTCTCTCTAAATGAATAAGGTGCATTTTTTCTGCTACAAGACTCAGAAACTTTATTAAAAAAATAAAAAATAAATAAATCTGTTTTGCTGCTACATAAAAAAGCCACAAATGTTTGTCCTCTATAAATCAGAAGCGGAATGTTCACCTATAAATATTCTACAAAGGGAAGACGCTGTAAATTATCCGGCAGCAATCTTTATTTTTAATTAATGAACAATGCTCGCCTGTTAGATAGGGCTGCAGCGATCATTAGAGTAGGAGTATCTGCTGTAACCACCGCACACATTACAGCAGGAAACATAAACCGGATACACAGTGTATACACCACACGCTGGAGGAGAGCATTCACCCACAAAGGTGATGCCTCAACCTGGGCATCTTCATGTGTGCGTATGTACACACAGCAAAGCCGTTTTTTTGCTTATTTGGAGGTCGCTTATGGTCATTGTCATGCTGAAAGATGAACTTCCACTTTACCTTCCATTTGGTCTGCAAGTTTTGTTGCACAATTAATTTATATTTGGAACTTTTCATAATTCCCTCCGCCTAGAGTGAAGCCTCAGTTCCAAATATTGAAAAACAGTTCCAAAACATAATCCTGCCTCCAAAATGTTTCACTGTGGGTACGGTGTTCTTTTGGTGATGTGCAGTGTTGGCTTTGCACCAAACACACCTAGAATTTTGCTGAGAAATTTCCACCTTGATCTCATCAGACTATAACATACATGTTTTTAGCAGACTTGAAGTAGGTTTTGGCAAAACATAGCTGGGCTTGGATGTTTTTCTTTGCAAGAAAAGGCTTCTGTCTTGCAAGCCTACTCCACAGGCGAGGCATAGGAAGCATACTGGAGACTGTTGTCACATACAGCACACAATCAGGACTGGACAGAAATTCCTGCAGCTCCTTTAATGTTGCAGTTGACCCATCGGAAGCCTCTCAGACTAATTTTCTTCTGTTTCATCAATTTCTGAGTGACATCCAGTTCTAGGTAATATTGTTGTGATAAATTTAAGCCACTTCTTTATGATGTTTTCACTGTGTTCCAAGGCATCTAATGCCTGGGGAATGTTTTATATGCTTCTCCTGACTAATAACTTTCAGCAATGAGATCCATTTGCTGTGTTGTCAGCTGTTTACATACTATGGTTTTTCATGCAAAATGCACCTAAACAATATGAGTAAAATCCTCCTAGAACAGCAATGATGTCAGAACTGTAAATGATGGTGGCGGTACACCGACTAATACCGTATGTAACATAAGTATAAATGTGATTGGTAATTCTGTGTTTGCACTTATGTAATCACATTATTTCAGTTTTTAGTTTCATTATTTTATTTCCACCCTAAAAATTATTTTAGTTTTTTTTTCCCAATGGGTTTGCACAGATTATGGGTGACTTTAAAGGTGGAAAAAGTTCTGAAATAATTCTTTTTGTAAGGATTTCTTTTACATGACAAACGAAAAATGTGTGTGGACTTTTTATATCCACTGTCGATATGTACAATTGGTATAACCTGAGCATCTTCCTTGTATAATAATAACGTGCACAGCCCGTATAAGTTCTACATCTGCACATACATTGTTTTATGACCCATGCTGGTATAACATGAGCTTATTTTTTTCTATTTTATCCATTTTCAGTCTACACTGACTTGTCCCATGACCCATATATATCGTGCCTCACTCATAAGTGACATTTTACGCTATTTCCATGCCTCACTGAACACTTCCATATGTAACAGCAGCTGACACAGCAATGCTTGGAGTAAACAGTAATGTGTCCGTATTGCACTTATCCGAGTGTTTTACACGCTAAACAGAACTGTCAAGAGTGACAACTCTACATGGAAACTGACGATGGCTCCGCTAAACTCCGCAATTTGGGAAAACAAATTACTTCAAAAACTGCATTCACGGCCAATAAATTACTTTTTTTCACCATAATGCGCTGACTGTATACACTGCACGACTGGTTATTAACTCCACGTGCGTCACTACAGTGCAGGGTCGCAGCTTTTTAAGGCACTTTGACTACCATTGATCATTGATTTTGCACTTTTTTTTTTACTTAAAGGGAATTTCTCAGCAAGTTTTTACCATTTAATCTGAATCATGATGTAGGGGCAGAGAACCTGATTCCAACGATGTGTCACTTACTGGGCTGATTGATGTAGTTTTCATAAAATCACTGTTTGATCAGCAGGGGACTAGTTGTCTCGTGCCATGTAGTCCTCCTGTTATGTAACCCCGCCCCCACCACTGATTGGCAGCTTTCTGCCTATTGACAAAACCCAAGAAGAAACAAACAAAAATGAGCATATACCCTGCAGCAATTAAATCCGTAAACAGTATTAGTTTATATAAATGACATAAGATACTTAGTTAATGCTATTTTGATCAAAAAATCATAAAGGCCATCCCATCAATGTCAAGGTGTACCCATCAGGACGGACGGCCCTAACCTGTCTCTAGTGTTTTTTTCTGTTTTTCCATCTGTCTAGCTTCCCATGGATGGGTGTCTCGGTCAGACTCCGTCCTGTTTGGCCATTATTCATACTGATGTTGTTTGACACATGGTAAGGTTTTAATACTAGAGACAGGTTAAGACCGTCCCGATGGGTGCACCTTGACGTTGGTGGGGTGGCTTTTATTTTTTTAATCAAAATAGCATTAACTAAACAACTCATGTTAATTACATGTACTATTACTATTTATTTGCTGTAGGGTATATGCTCATTATTTTTTGTTTTGTTTATGAAATGGTCACAGTGTGAATGTGCTCTTACACTCTTATTTTTTGCTTTAATAATAATAATAATAATCTTTATTTTTATATAGCGCTAACATATTCCGCAGCGCTTTACAGTTTGCACACATTATCGTCGCTGTCCCCGAAGGAGCTCACAATCTAGATTCCCTATCTGTATGTTTTTGGAATGTGGGAGGAAACCGGAGTACCCGGAGGAAACCCACGCAAACACGGGGAGAACATACAAACTCCTTGCAGATGTAGTCCTTGGTGGGATTCGAACCTAGGACTCCAGCGCTGGAAGGCTGTAGTGCTATCCACTGAGCCACCGTGCTGCCCCGTCTTGCTTTCTGTCTATGCACTGTGTACACAGAATCAGTGGTGTGAGTGTAGATTTACAGGGCTCAGCATTAGAGCTCTTGTATATCTGCAGCAGAGAAAACAGGGATTTAATCAAAATGATGGCAAGCAGACAAGAAAAGTGACATCATTAGAATTGGGGTTTCTGCTCCTAGATTATGCTGCTCTCAGGTTACACAGCAGAAACTTGGTAAATGATTCCCCTTTAAAATTTGAATTTTATGCATTTTCATTTTTGCACTAAATTCCTTATGGCTTTTGTGCTCTTATTACACCTACAGCATTATCGCCGGAAATGCAAATGAGATTATCACCAGCAGGAAATACCAGCAAGGGGAAGTATATAAAGCTGCACCCAAAAGGTGATAGGGCAGACAAATGAGTAAATGACAACACCTTTTACCCTGAAAAGAATGAAGAATAACAAACTAAGAAGTCAGGGGAAAAGTGTATCTGCTGTGGCTGGGTGGACAGGAAAAAACGACCACAAAGCACAGAACCCAGCTTGAACCCAGACACATGACATACAGTTTGATCAACATTTCCTGGCTGGAATTTTTTTTTTTAACTATACAGGAAAACGTGAATTTTAACATTTTCATCACTTCTGGAAATAAACTCTCTTTGTCCTTCAGTTTCTTAACACCATCATGTTCTAAATTAATGTATCAATCAAAAATTAAATAATGTCATTTACAGCTTGACCTTTCCATTACTGTATCGATATTCCTACTCCGGTGCTAATATTGTATAATATGGAAGAGGACGGGTCACCGGCGGCTCTATGGCATACTGGTGAGCCTGACCTTCACACCAGATTATGAGATTAATGCTTTCTTGGCGACTCCTTGTGTCTCACTGAGCTGGAGATCATTTATTTTGTGAACGCTGGAATAAAAAGTCAATCTGTCCAGCAGAATTTCTTGGTTATTTATGCTAAGGGTAGATAGAGCGCTCAAGATGAAGGAATGACCGAGAGACTCGAACAGAGGTGAAAAGAAAAATGGAAGCCGCTCTACATCACTGTATAAAATGCTCACACCAGTAATAAGACCAAGTGCCAAGGACACATGGGGACCTCAACCAATCGGCCAAAAAGAGGGACTAGTAAGGACTGGGGTCCCTGGACTCACAACCTAGGACATCTATGAGTTCTCACACTCCAATCTAAGGTAAGAAAATGACTCCTTGGAGTCAAAGATGAATGGCTTTTAAGAAAACAGAACATTGGGGATCCGAAAAGTTAATCCGAACACACTTGATCCATAAATAATATTACAAGGCATTCGGACTGCTTGGGCAATGGCAGGCAGACACCGAAAAAATGGTAGTCAGGTAGGCATGATCAACAATATAGAAAACTAGGACCAGAGACAAATGGCAACTTGGCAACATGTAAGGTTGATGGGGAATGGTGCCAAGTCTAACACTAGGTATAGAAGAACAGTGGATAGAATAAGAGCGCGGCTTATCAGAGCCTTACCGGTTCATGGGTTTGTGCACTTTTTGCAAATTTTGCCTATTTTTTATTGTTTTTGCAGAATAACTGATACAGTAACTTAACTGAAAGTCTGTATGACCTCAGCAATACCAACTTTAGAACCTTTTTTTTGTTGTATTTTACATTTTATTACTTTTGCATAAAACACTTTTCACTGTGTGAAATGTGGTAATTTCACCGTCTGGGTCGCTATAGATGTCTCATCCACGCCTATACAACTATTCCAAAAGTTTTTTCATTTGATTTTTTTCTTCTCTATAAACTTTTTTTTTGTCTTTTTGCAACAACATCACGTTGCAGGTTGGGAGGGCTTAATAGTTGGAATTGCAGCGACCCATCTAAGACCACGGTCACGCATCCATAATGCATGGTCCAGCTTGGATTGAAATACCTTGCCTGACTGCCTCGTCTCCGGACCTCAACTAACAGCCTTTAAGACATATATGAGGCAGCTGGTTCAGGTCTGAAGACCCATGATCAGGCATAGTATTGGGATTCGAGCTGGACCATATGCTATGGACGTGTGAACTTGGCCATATTTATTGCACAAGGGCTTTGGACCCTCAGGCATCAAGGATCCAGGGTGTCTCTGCTAAAGCCAGCCCATTAGGCTAGGACTAAATGGTGGACATCAAGTCAAAGATAAGTCATTAAACATTTGTTTCTTGTCCATATTCTTCGTCCATCGCTGGGCTTACTCATCTCGCCATGTGGCGAACAATCGAGCTTTGTAAAAGAGGACAATACTTTCCAGAATGGCGACATTGTCACAGATAAGAGATGATACATTTTGTTACATTTCTTAGAAAACGACCTTATTTTTTCGCAAATGTATTTGTAATAAGTGAAAAAATTAAAAAGTCAGATAACGGCGGCGATTTTCATGTTTTCAATTAAAGATTATCTTGCAGCCGAATCTTCCCGATATCCGGCGGTTTCTCGCCAGACTTCTCGCTACTCTAAGACATCCAGCTATCTCCTCCCGATCGCGGATCACAAAGCACCAGGAAACTCGTCCTCTGATCTGTGTTCAAACACGACTTTAAAAAGCGCGGAGCGGCGGCGAGAATCCCATAGACGTCCACGTGCCGCACACAAGCGTTAGATCTTTGGTTCAGTAATGCGTTGTGTATTGTGGGGAGGATGTGCAGCAAATCGGTCGGGGGTTATTATTAATTGATTTAAATAAAAACAAAAAGCGAAATTTAAAACGAACGGGTGACATCAGCATCTTGTTAATGTCTTTATAAAGAGCAGGGAGCCAAAATGTAACCATGGGTCCAATGGCCTCTACTGTATCTACTGAGTCCACCCATCCTTTTCCTGCAAACCTAACCACTTAAAGGGGTAGCCCTCGTTAAAAAAAAGTTTTTCCTATAAGCTCAGATAAGTTAAAAATAAACTCTGTTACACTCAACCTCCCCAGGTCTGGCGTAAAGTCACCACCGCCGCTCCCGGTGTCTATTATGGTCTGCAGCGCAGTCATGTCAACATTGCTGCAGCCGATCAGTGAGCTCTGAGCTGTTCTTGCCGCCTACATAGGTTATTGCCTGCAGCTCTGTTGATGTGACGTAGAAACCGGCAACAGTGGCAGAAACTCAGTGCTGGACCCGCTGAGGGTGAGTTCAGTAAAGTTTGGGGTGTTTTGTTTTTTTTTATTATTACTAAAGTCGACCAATCCCGCCAATATCATCAGCATATTAGTTTGCATCTGGAGCCCATTAACCACATTATTTAGAACAATCCAAAATCTTACATACTTGATTCATCAGTGAGGTTGGATCACAGATCATCCGATACCATCAAAAGAATACTAAAATACCACCATAACATACCAGAATAATACACCCTATAAACAGTGCTGAGGTAAAAGCTTCACATAGTGACGTAATAATATCACAATGCAGTGCCATAGTGCAGTAATACACTGCACAATGACCTCATTATTATGAGTTTGTACTCAAGTAATACCGCCATATAGTGTTAATAATGCCACTATGTTAATTCGCATAGAGCTAAAATAACAGAAGCCAATGATGCCGAAATATCATCAATGATGTAAACAAAAGCCCTAAAGAAAAAAATAGTACTATATAATACACAAACAGTTAATCCTGCTATAAAATGCACAAATAACTAATAATACCACCATACAATGCTTATATAACTAATACAACTATACAATGCACAAATAACTAATAATACAACTATACAATGCTCAAATAATAATTCCGCTATACAATGCATAAATAACTAATAATAACGCTTTACAATGCACAAATAATAATAATATTGCTATGCAATGCATAAATAACTAATAATACCAATATACAATGGACAAATACTGATAATACCGCTACACAACGCATAAATAACTAATAATAGCGCTATACGATGCACACAAAACTAATACTGCTATACAATGCACATACACTAATATTGCTATACAGTGCATAAACTAATACCACTGTACAATGCACAAATAACTAATAATACCGCTATACAATGCACAAATACTAATACTATCACTATACAATTCACAAATACTTATATCGCTATACAATGCATAACTAATAACCGCTATAGAATGCATAAATAACTAGTAATATCGTTGTACAATACACAAACTAATAATACCGCTATACAATGCACAAAAAAACTAATACCGCAATACAATGCACAAATAATTAATAATACCGCTATACAATGCAGAAAAAAAAACTAATAATACCACTATACAATTACTGCTATACAATGCATAAATAACTAATAATACCATTATACAATGCATAAATAACGCCAATGTTTTGCCCTCTAGTAGTACTTTTATACTCCCAATCCAGTATAATGTTACGTTTGGTGGTTTTGCTCTTTAAACTTTAACATATAAAGTAATTATCATATAAATAAAGCCCGGATTTAATTGTCATTCTCTTCGCTTGTAAACATGTTGTTCTGGGGATATTTTTAGCAATGGTTCATTAAGGATTTAATTACACATTATATCTTGTTGACTAAGATTTTATCCTCTGATCTTGCTTCAAACGTATCAGAAACAAAGGCCGACGCCACTGTAAACCGATGTTGGCACCAAGAAGACTTAAAGGACGCTTAACCCTGAAAAAACAAGTAGTCCTTGAATCATCCTCTTGTATTCAGTCACTTCCAGGTTTTTCTGCCTTGATTCCGTCCTGACTTCCATATTCCATGCACATCTGTCACTCACTTTTGTTTTCCGCCATTGCCACCATACTGCTCTAGGTGTAGCCATAGGAAGTGCAGAGGTAGCAGTCACACCCATGATCCGGTGTCTGTAAGGTCCAAAAACCCTCCCCATTACACAAAAGAAGACCCCAGTATCAGTTACACTACTTGCCATAGGATATTCCTCACCCCTCTATGCCGCCACCATCCTAATACTGCTCGGCATCAAGACCTTGATTGAAGTGAAGTGAAGAGAACAATAAATCAACTGAGGATCCTGTTCCAGAAAATCTAGGAATCTTCTGGGATCTGAATTATTTTTGTGGGCATATCTGCATACTATATTGGGCCTATATGGAAACTTAAAGGGGGCCTGTTACCAAGTCAAATGTAGGCATCTCTTGCTGGTGTTTTATTTACGCTGCTCACCTGATATTTCCACTTTTTTTTTTTTTTTTTAAATCCGCCATATGGTTCCAGAGATATGGGCCTTTTTATTTAGTTTCACATTTGTATGGTCTTTAGAAGGGGGCGTGGCTCACAGGATTCCCTGGGGGCGTGTCTTTAAGTTGCTCTGCAAAATAAACCTATGAGCTTGGTGCTAAAGTTCAAAAAAAAATTTCACTAAGTTAAAAGGCCCATATTTCTGGAACCGTACAGCGGATTAGAAAAAAAAAAAAAAAAGCGATATACTCAGGGGAACAGGGGGAATAAAATAAGACCAAACACCAATGACATTTGACTTGGTGACAGGTCTTCTTTAATACAGCTCAGTGAGCACATATGGCAGCACAAGCATGTTCGTGGCAAAGTATATCCTCGGGACATGGGCCCTATCTCTGAGGCTTGTTCCATGAGGATGAAATCCATGGTTTTAGGCTGGACCACAATGTCCAGACTGGTCACAGGTCTTCTTATCTGTACACAGCAGCTTCATATATTCCGAAGAGGCTGTTGAGTTCAGGTTAGGAGACCAGAAACAATCTGGACATCACGCTCCATGGTCGGATCATGAATGCTTGCCTTACATTCATAAAAAGCTAATAAATTGGTGGGGGGCGTTTAAAAATGTAATATGGGGCCCAGGACTTTGCAGTTTATCTCAGCAGATCTTTATGCCACATTGTATGAAATCTCATCATTTCATGGAGACAAAATGTACTTTGTGCTAAATTATAATTAGCGTCTCTCACAGCAACGATGGACGACATAGACGATTCCTGCTTAGGAGAGATGTCAACCTGACCCAGCTCATCCGGGAGATCGGTGCCGGCTCTTGTATTCCTACTGATTTTTTGATTGAATTAACAGGGATCTGAATTAATTAACTCATGTAAGAGAGATTGTTTTACATCATCTAATTAACCTCGCACAGGTCCGCTCATTCAGAAAGACAGTAGGACATCCGAGCTCAGATGAATATCTCCAGGGTGAAATGGGTTAACGTGACACCACTCGGAGGCAGATTCTATCCCGTCCACTAATTAAGGAAAATTAAGAAAAAATAGTGATATTTAATAGTTATAATACCAGGAAGAAGATTTCCAATTAGAGATGTATTCATTTTGCCGTTGTTTTGCTGATGTGCGAATTTCATATCACAGAGCCACAGGCTACAATGCGGAAATCCGGATCCGTAGTCGGAGTTCAGCCTCCATTGTCTTATACCCGCCATGCGCGGCTCTGTATATGGAAGTTTAATTTTTAGGAAGAGCTGACAAAGAAATATTTTTAATTAAAATGACCCAAAATCTGTTCCTATAACTCTGCGCTTTACACCTCAAACACGCAGGCCCATGAGAACAAAAACTGTACGGCAGGACACAAAGTCTTTAAGTTTCGGTATTACACAGCTATAAGCAAAGTGACACCATTTTTTTTATCAATTATTCTGATTCAATTCCATCATATGAAATATAAGGTTCACTATGGATCCACATTGGGATATCAGTGCGGTATTACGGGACAATACACCAGATATCTATAAAAAAGTAAAATGGGAGTCCTAAATGGGGGAACTCGCCAAATAGTTCTGTAGGATCCATCCTGAGGCTCGGGGACGGTAGAGGTCAATGCCCTATTGCCATATGTGCTGCCAAACAGGTGATATTGGATGCCACATGGAAGCAATGCTTCTCTACAGCTTTGTACACACCTCTAGTTTTTATTTTAGACCTATTTGTAGGGAATTTGTTGACATTTCTGTTGCAGCACAAAATAAAAGGATAAAAAAGATGTTTGCGTGAACAGGTCACATTGTAGCGCAGTTTTACGAAACGTATGCTGGATTTCCAGACTTTCCGGATTGTAATGGATGATAGAATGTGTGAAATTTATCTTGGATATTACTGTACGGAGATTGAAAAATAGTCAGCAGTCGGGTGAAAGGAGGGAATGACCGACAGTCAACAAAAACTTTCTGAATAAGTTTGCTAATTACAATAAAGACATTTATTGTCTCATAATTTTGTGATCATTATTAGGAGACCAAATCAGATTATTGGGAGTCATAGGAGGGGAGGAAGAAGTGGTGGAGGAAAAGATGACAGAGAGATGAGTGGAGGAAGAGAAGATGAAAGAAACACAAGAAGAGAAGACCAAAGAAAGATCAGAGGAGGAATGAAGGGGAGGAAAAAGAGGAGATGATGAAAGGAAGACGACAGGAACAGGAGGACTGTGGAGGAGGAGAAGACGAAAGAAAGATGAAGGGAGAAGACGAAAGAAAGATGAAGGAAGAAGATGAAAGGAAGATGAAGGAAGGAGACGAAAGAAAGTTGAAGGAAGAAGATGAAAGAAAGATGAAGGAAGGAGAAGAAAAGATAGATGAAAAGAGAAGATGAAAGAAAGATGAAGGAAGACGAAAGAAAGATGAAGGAAGGAGACGAAAGAAAGAAGAAGGGAGAAGAGGAAAGAAAGATGAAGGAAGGAGAAGAAAAGATAGATGAAAAGAGAAGATGAAAGAAAGATGAAGGGAGAAGATGAAAGAAAGAAGAAGGGAGAAGAGGAAAGAAAGATGAAGGAAGGAGAAGAAAAGATGAAAAGAGAAGATGAAAGAAAGATGAAGGGAGAAGACGAAAGTAAGAAGAAGGGAGAAGAGGAAAGAAAGATGTAGGGAGGAGAAGACAATAGCAAGATGAAAGGAGGAGAAGAAAAATGAAAAGGAGAAGACGAAAAAGATGAAGGGAGGAGAAGATGAAAGAAAAATGAAGGGAGAAGACAATAGAAAGATGAAGGGAGGAGAAGACAATAGAAAGATGGAGAGGAGAAGAAATTAAAGATAAAGGGTTAAGAGGAACAAAAGATGAAGGGAGGAGGAAAAGATGAAAGAAAGAGGAGTAGAAGATGGAAGAAAGATGAGAGAAGGGAGGAATGAGGAGGGAACAGGAGTAGAGAGGAAGAGGAGGAAAGTAGGAGGGAAGTGGAAGGAGGAGGAGGCTAGGGGAGGGAGGAGGAAAGAGAAACAGGGAGGAGGAAGGAGGATTCAGAAAGGGGAGGAGAAAAAGAAAATGAAGGAGAAGAAGAATGAGAAAGAGGATAAAAAGGAGGAGAAAAAGGGAGGAGGAGAAAACAAAAATGAATGAAAACAGAAGAAAAGGTAGTAAAAAACAAATTGTTGATGGAAGACAAAATGAATATTAAGAAGAAAGATCAAAAAAGAAGAAAAAAAAGGAAGATTGAAGAAGAAATATGTAGAAGGAAGTAAAGAATGAAAAAGAATTAGAATGAGAACAAAGCAAAAAGAAAGAAAAATAAGGCAAATGAAAATTAAGAAGCAAGAAAAAGAAGAAAGTAAAGCAACGTAATAAAAAATTAAAGAAGGAAGAACAATAAAAAAAAAAGACAAACAATGAAAGAATGAAAAAGAACAAAGAAAAGCAAAATAGAAGAAATAAGAACAAAGTAAAAAAAGAAGAATAAGAATAAAGAAGTTAAAGGAGACAGAAGATAAAATGTATAAAAAGAACGAGGAAGAAAAAGGCAGAAGGAAGAAGGAAAGGTTGAAAAAAACTAGAATAAAAAATATGGAATAAAGAAAAAGAAGGTAGAAAAAAGAAAAAAACGGAGGACAAACCAAAGAAAAAAGAATAGTCTCTTTCCGCCTCCTCTAAAGTGAGACAGAATGCAGCCCGGTCTGCTCTTCTGTAATCGTGCGTCACTTATTTAATTCTCAAGCAGAAATAAATACATAAATTTCTGCATAATTGAAACATGGACTCAGGAGAAGGAGATGCAAAGGCCTGAGTTTAGGATTGAGAGAGGGAGATCATAATGAACATCCTGATCATGTCTGGCAGCACATAAATTAGCCAGCAGCCAGGAGATGTCATGGAGTCTGTGCTAATTGGGCTGCGGAGTCAATAATAATGATGATGATGATGAGACACAAGGCGGCAATCATCGCCTCATTGGTCAGTGTGATTGTGCGAGCAGTCAATTCAGCGGCTGCAACTTGTCACCTGGTAATGACACAGTTATGCTCCATGCCTTGTAATGTCTTGTGTAGAGACCAGGAGCTGCCGGCATAGACAATCCTCGCTGCGTCCTGCATCACATCGAGGTTCAGTTCTACCTTTAGGCTGGTTTCACACATCCTTTGCAAGAAGTGTTAGTTAGTTAGTGGAAAAATGCATTTTTTTTTAGAAAGAAACATTAATGTGCAAAATGATTTCCTTCACTCCTACTTACCGGTATACTCCAGCCACAACAAAAGCTGCATTCAAAATCAAGATTATTTTGTGCTGCATTACACCTCTCTGTCACTCGATGCTTGGTCAGAGACTGTGTTTTCCCTTCTGGCTCTGTGCAAAATCTGTTAAGGGTTTACCACGACAGAGAGGAGCCAGAAGACCGTGCTGCCCGATTTCTCCTACCCTGCACTCCTGCACTTGACCTTCATATTAAACAATGCAGGTTTCTTCTAGCAGCACTGGGGTTAATCTGTTCACTTGAGAGTTCCTGGAAGCTTTCCTGTTTTGATGGTCTCAGCTGTTCAGTGTTGGCCGCTTCCCTCACCACCTATATATAGTCGCCTCTGGCAAGCAAGCATTGCCAGAGTTATCTTCATGCTGCCTGATTCAGGAGCTGGAGAAGTTTTGTTGTTTGAATAGGGGTTTGGTGGATTTATTTAAAGACCGTTGCTTTTTTTTGGTTGTATGCAAATCCTCCTCTTCTCCTACTTTGGTTTATCCCTTGCATCACTCACCGGTGTTCTCCTCTGTTGTTTGTGAGAATATATTTGTATGATTGGTATTTTCCTTTATCGATGTATGTCTTCCCTAGTTAGTTTGGTTTGTGTATTTCCAAACATTAGTACTCCATTCTCCCCTGGGTGGGGGGAGGGAACAGACTTAGGGCAGATTCAGGAGCTCAGCAAGGAAAGTGGCCCTGGCGTCTTCACCATTAGAAGTAATCCAGGGAGCAGGGATAGCTAGATTACCCCTAACGCTAGGGACAGGGAAAAAGCCCTGGCCCCGGGATATTCGACAACACAGTTGTGACAAAAGCTATGTCCCCTTCTTTATCATCATACCTTGTGTGCCGCCCCCCCCCAGATTAACAATATTGGTGGCAAAAGTAAGCCTTCGTACCACACTGTGCACTATCACAATTTGGCAATCACATGGAGTGTCTGCAGACTTTTCTTTTCAGCCCGGAAAACCCAAACCCAAGTGTATGGAGCAAGGCCACACTCACTGGAAAGGCTCTGGACGGGGGTATGTATAACGCATACATTCCCTCCCGTCCAGGCTCAAAAACAGCGAATTCCCACAGCAAAGGGCTGGGGGGACAGGAGGGATTCATAAGTTATCAGTCACACAGTCAATTTGGATTGGACAACCACTTTAAGGTCTATATTGCAGGCTTAAAAAATAAGGTTTCTAATTGGCTAACATCTGGCTCAAAGATCGCACCAAAAGCGCTGTGGTCAATGGTTTCCAGTTAGATGTGGTGTACCCCAATGTTCAGTGCTGGTTTTGCAATTATTGAACTTCTTTATAAATGATATAGAATACGTGATTAATAGTTGTTTCTGTATTTGCGGCCCATGGAGGATGTTCATAACTTATAGGCTGACTTGGAAAAACTGAATGTTTGGGCATCCACATGGCAGATGATCTTCAAAGGGCACTAATAATGTGCGGCCATCATTTGTTGTAGGGAGAGTAAAACTAGGAGAGTCACTTGTAGAGAAGGATCTGGGTGCACTGGTAGATCAGACTAAATAATCTGCAATGTCATTCAGCGGCTGCTAAAGCCGGCAGGGTATTGTCATGTATTATAGGAGACATGGACTCGCGGGTACGGGTCATAATACTACAACTATACAAAGTGTTATAGCCCAACCTCATCTGGATTATGTAGTTCAGTTTTGGGCATCAGTTCATAGAACGGAGGACGTCCAGGAGCTAGAAAAGTTAATGAAGAGAGCAAATGGTATTTATGCCGTTTTCAGTGCAACTTTAACCAATTGCATTATGATCAGCTCTGTATGCACCACTTATAGCTGAGGAATCGCATACTACGAGCCAAAGCATAACACAGAGGATAAATCCCATTTCGTAACGCAGACGCCGCTGCAGACACCGCTCCGGAATTCAGAGTAATGGGAGGATGAGGAATCGTCTGTGATTCCATTTGTGAACGCCATGTTCATCTTAGAAATTGAAGAGTTGAATAAATCTCAGAGTAAAGGGAAGAAGTGAGATACCGTAACTCAGGGGACAGCAGACAGATGGAGACAAGAGGCCGAGCCGCCATCACTAGAAGCATCATCGTCAGCGCCGAGAGATCAAATGTATCCTCCGAATCGCCGGCATGACTCAATTGGACCTGAGTTATAGGCAATAAATGGAACTGGACACCATCATTGCCGCACTTACAAAATAGCGAGCTGCCATAAAGCACAGTCATACAGCACAATGACACGTGTCCCCGCCTGTCACTCCACGGTAAACACGGAGCAACGGCTTGTAGATAAGGCACAGCAATGGGGCAGATTTACTATCAGTAGTGGGCCTCGACTGGCAGGGGTAAAACTAGTCAGTACAGGGGCTGCAGCGTAGGAGGGCCCAAAATAATACAAACAAAGACCCTTGATAGTTGGGTCATTAGTGATTTTGCATTAAAGGGGTATTATTCCCATCTCCAAGATCCTATCCCAATATGTAGTAGGTGTAATAATAATAATAATTATATTAGCAAATACCTTCAATTAGAAATGTAGTATAGTTTTTCCGATTCGCTGTGTCTCTTTCCTCATGTGCACTAGTTGCTAGTGGTTGTAACAATGGATACCTAAGGTCCTGCAATGCCTGCACATGAGGAAAGAGAGATAGTGAATTGGAAAAACTATACATTTCTAATTGGAGGTATTTGCTAAAATTATTATTATTACATCTACTACATATTGGGATAGGATGTTGGAGATGGGAATATCCTTTTAAAGTCCACAAACTTCAAGCTATGCCACTGGCACTACATGCATGTGAGGTGACTATATGGCACTGTTTGGACACTACATGCGTGAGGTGACTATATGGGTGGGACTTTTTGGGCACTACATGCGTGTGAGGAGACTATATAGCAATGTTTGGGCACTACATGTGTGTGAGGTGACTATATGGCATTGTTTGGGCACTACATGCCACTATTGTTAGGGTACTGTATAACTCTCTCTACTCGACACCTTGCCGCGGTATCCATTAAGCAGTTATTGCATTGGTCCTGTAGGTACTGTATGGTGGTGTTATTTGAGCAGGATGATGAATGTACATCCCCCATTCCCCATGTACCCCCCATCCCCCAACCAAATATGTGACTCCAGTCCTGTCCAGACCATTTATTGCTACTAATAGTGGAGGTTCAGATTTCACACTGTATGTAATACTACACGGATTGTAGATAATAATAGCTTTGTTCACATCACATAAAGCAGAAGTACAAGGCACAAAGCTGCTCTTCAGCTATAAAAGATCATGTGGATAAGTCGGCATTACCTATAATTAAAGCGATTCTCCAGGCAGGAGGGTCACGTTTAATAAAACACCAGAGCCTGAATAGTTACCATCGGCCCTGGCATTTCTGATAGATTCTCGCATTATTGAATACGGCCCTTATAGGTTGTGTTGGAGTTTATTACTACGTGTCTGCGGAGTGCAGTGAATGGAGGCGGCCGGTAGATGGATGTGACCAGTGGTGACCATGGCACAGAGCAAAACCCTAAAGGGGCAAAACCACATCAGAACATGCTCTCCCTAAAGATTTTCCTTTTTTGGTGGCTAAACACAACTATTTTACTGGAAGAAGCCTTGGTGACCTCAAGACTAAAAGAAATGTCTCAGACAATAAGTTATAATGGTAAAGTTTCTACTTGTAGAGAAAGCTAAATTGGCATATGGCGTGTCGCAGGCAATACAATGCCCTCTAGGAATTTGAATATGGTACCCTCTATCTTTACCCCTTAGATCGCCTGTCAGACGCCTCTCACCCAGCCAAACCAGATTTCCTGCTTTGCACTGATGAGGGGCAAACACCCTGAAACACGTGTCTACAAATGAAGTATCTGGTTTTGGCTTCTTATCCTCAGTCATGTGAAAAGTCCTTTGACGGGTCAATATTGGCTTTTGGGATTGCTACTTCCAATAGGAGGCACTGGGGTTTGAGTCCTCTCCCTCTCTGAAGAAGCTACTTACATATTCCAATAAGCTATAGTTACAGCTGAATTGGCCTCATATAGTAAGATGTCTCATAAGATTTGTTGGCCGTCTTCAGTCTTCAGTGGCATCAGCGAGCACAATAGTCTCATGACTGTTGATAATGACCACCAGGACTAGGAAGGAACACTCTGACTATAGGGAATTCTTAGGGATTACAAGGGACTGCAGGTTTCATGATGTGTGTTACAGTGTTTTTCTGGTGTTTTATTTGGTTGTGGTTACATTTTGTTCTGCCCAATGTATCTCTGTACCAACCTTTGGCGTGAAAATGACTTCTCTCCCGATTCCTATTAC
This sequence comes from Oophaga pumilio, assembly GCA_009801035.1. Lineage (NCBI taxonomy): Eukaryota > Metazoa > Chordata > Amphibia > Anura > Dendrobatidae > Oophaga > Oophaga pumilio. Next base: position 305,145 of record VIAB01000087.1, read on the forward strand.
TGTACCTTACTCTGATGAGCTTTTTCTGACCTGGACCCCGTTTCTCCACAAATATACATCATCAATAGCCTAACGGCCAATTAGGAACTATCCTGGGGACAATAACCTGGAAATCTGGACAGTAACGTTCATCCTTGCAGGGTTAAGGATGAAGAACTGCAGATTCCTTAAATCTTGATCAAATACAAACGCTGTCCCAGATATCTATTGTCCCAGCATGGTGTCAACGTCTCCTGGTCAAGTACAACTACATGTCATCGCCTTGTAGCCAACTTCTGGTTACAACGGCCAGGGGCCATGATCTAGAATAGTCTACACTGAGCGATACATCGTGTCCAGCCCATGATGCCAGGATTAGACAGACTCACCCGAGTACCATCACATCTTCTGGTGGGCCCAGGCTTTGACAATAAGGGGCAACCAAGTTCCATCATGGACACCTGATTTGGAGGTGATTTTGGCTCCAGTAACTAGGGTCTATTTCATATTGGATGATTAAAAATAACCCTATTGATGATACGTTCTTATGAGAATAATTAAAAAAGGATCAACGATCACAAGGATGGAGGGTGGACTATCAATCATTTGATCCAGGGCAACCAGCGAGCCCAAGATTGATTCTAGATGCACAGGGCAATTCACAGTCTAATCACAACCAGATCTTTCCTTTTTATATGAGAACGGAATCCGGTAACATTGTCGATTTATCTGTCTGGTACGGTGAGGTCAACGTCCATGAATATCAATGTATATTCTTCTCCTGAAGAATGGTTGACACGAGAAGACAAACATATGACCCAATGATTCCGGCTTCAAACTAAGTTTTGATTCCGGCTTCAAACTAAGTTTTCAGAATATATACATTGTAACTGGTTTCCATTGCTTATATTTTCACATTCATCAACCGCAAAGTTACTGTCATGATCAAGGTCGGGGTTTGTTTCTGGTTATCCTCTCCCCGGTCTGGCCATGCGGGAATTAAACTTTTCCTGCCTCGTTTTGGGATCTGTTTGGCTATTTCAGTCCGCTGCTACCTGCAGGCAGCATCAGTTATAGTCCCTACCCCGGCTTGAGCAGCTGACCCCATTATACCCCGATTTGTCATCTGCCCGTTTATCTAAGTCCCGTTCCTGCTCTCCCCTGTGACTTCGCTCATCTTGTTACTTGCTCTACATGTTTGATCCCTTAGTATTTGACCCAGCTTGTACTTTGACCTGTTTGACTGTCTTCAGTCTCTGGCGTTCCCACTCCCGGCTGGCTCTGACTTCCCTTGCTTGTTTCTGACCACGTGTATTGCGGAGTCCTCTGGTACTGTGTTTCCTGTTTGTTACATGACCTAGCCTGTCTGACTACTCTTCCGCCACCTAGTGGCGCCTGTGCTGCGGCGCTCCGCAGTTAGTGCAACCTTTTTTCCCCATCAACACCCCCTGGTGGAAGTTGCGCCCACTGTGCTATAGCAGCATTACCGTTACCTGCTCTTGAAATTACTTAATGTGACATCGTCATCTACCAAGTCCTCTGTCTAGGACCCCCACTTCTCTCACTTTCCATTAATATTCCCCATTCTGAGGCAGAAATTCTCATACAACCTTCTTAATATTAATGCTAAAAGCGTCACCAGTAAATAAAAGATCACGACTTACAAGTTCTAGGTCAACTGCCAAGTGCCAAGACCCCTGTAAGATGTCGTGTAAGAAGGCAAAAATGGTAATGTCCTAATCATTGAACCTTTCTCCAAAGAGGGGTTAATCCACCACTAAAGGGAATTTGTCACCAGGTTTTTGGCTCCTAATCTGAGAGCAGCATAATGTAGAGACAGATACCCTGATTCCAGCAATGCATCACTTACTGGGCTGGTTGCTGCAGTTTTGATAAAATCTCTTTTATCAGCTGGAAATTATCTCTAGATGACTAGTAAACCAGCTGCCATGTTGTCCCTCCATATTTCTGACCCCAATCCACACTACTGATTGGCAGCTTTCTGCTTATGCAAAGCGTACAACTAAAACAACCAATCAGTGGTGTGGGCGGGGTTTTAAAGCGCTCAGCATTCAGAGAACTGCAGCAGAGAAAACAGCGATTTTATCAAAATTGCAGCAAGCAGCCCAGTGCATGACATCACTGGAACCAGGATCTCTGCCCCTACATTATACTTCTCTCAGATGGGATAGCAAAAACCTGGTGACAGGTTCTCTTTACGTTTCATTTATGGATACAGAACTCCAAATTCCTGGCTTCCCTTCATACAACCACAGTATTAAAAGGGCAATCAGGTGAAAGACATTTAAAGGGGTATTTAGACAAAGTACATTTATCACCTTGCATCATAAAGGTTCGATCCCTGGGACCGCCATAATCACAAGTCTCTTCCAATGCTTCAAGGATTGAATAAAGTGACATGGTTGCAAACGCACGCTGCCGCTCCATAAATTATCCATGGGAATAATGACGATAGCGCTTCAGATTAAAGCATCTAATGGGGGTCCTATAATACTGATTTCACAATAGTTGGAGGTGTTTACCTGCAGCAGCCACTAGAGGGAGTTTAGTTGTAAACAGAAGTGTTATAATAAACATGTCTTCAGAGAGCTCCCCCTGTTGGCGACAGCAGGCAAGCAGAATTTTATATTTATTTCTATAGCTGTATGTTGGGGATTTGGAGTTCTGTAAAAAAAAAAAATACAGAACTTGTAAAAAGATTCATTAGGACATTGATCAGCACCTGACGGTTGTACGTATTTTGAAATTGGGGAATGAAAGATTCCTGCTTTCCTCCAGAGGCTGGAAATTTTTGCAGAATTAAAATTTCCTATAATTACATTCAGTATAGAAAAAAAAAGTTCTACATTCTTACACTTATTTAGGCTGCACATATATGTATCAGATTCAAAGTAATATACGGTATATTGGTTTATTATAGAAAAATGATGATGTGTGCGGTAAAATCCCTTACGAGGACGGCGCTTCGAGGCGCCCTATCAATTGCAAGTCCTTCTCCTCTTATATTCAGCATTTCTGAGAATGGAGAGGACTGATAACTGGAAACCTGACTGCTATTCAGAGTGCGAGATTTCTGAGCTCTGTAATGGAAATTGTACAGTAAATTGTGCCCAGTAAAGATAAGAAGAGTTTAATTTGCTTTTACGGGATAAAAATAAGCATTTCTGAGCATCCCTATAAAAAAGCGCAGAGTGAGCTGAAAGGTGTGCAATAGCAGCAAGGTTTAATGGAGAGTCGCCAAACATCTCGTGTCATTGCAGCTTTGCAAATGTTTTGGCGCCCGGGTGGGATTTTAATTGAAGGAGAGTAATAGATTGATGTAGAAAAATGTATAAATATATTGGAGCACGTGGGACGTCATTAAGAGAAAACCATCAAAATAATCGTCTATAATGCAGCCGGATTCAATTTAAGGCGTTCATCAGGGTAACTAGCCATTTACTAGTAATGGAGACCTTGCTATTGGCAGCGGTTCCAAGTGCAACTATATGACGACTGTCGTACGTCAATATAATCGTCCGATGGAATATGTAACATTTGCACCAAAGACGTCTGGAGAATTCCTTATATCTAAATCCTTCAAACTTTTTCAATGGACAAAATTTAATTAAGGCAATGAAAAACTAAATATTTAAAGGCGCTCAGTATGGATGAGTGACATCACGGAGTTATTGATGATGTCACTAGTTAAAACTAAAAGTAGCGCAGTAACTGCTTATACATGGGCACAAAAAATAACAAAGGTATCAAAAACTACAAATACAATAAAGGGACAAAATGCCTGAAGAACATTACCCATCTGACGGCATTGTGCCCGCTGTACAGGTTGGTGGAGGAGGACAATGGGATTGCTATCGGGGCCCGGCCTCGGCCTCTTAGGAAATCTTAATATTTTAGTACAAGACATTGTGGACAATTGTGGCCTTCAGATTTGTGGGAACAGTTTGGGGAAGACCCTTTTCTCTTCCCCATCACTGTGTCCATACAGCCATGGTTGGGGAGTTTGGTGGCCACATCCACCCCAGACCTCAACCCTATCAAACACCCTTGGGATGAACTAAAACGGAGATTGTGTTCTCAGTCTCCCCCCAACATCAGGGTCCGACCCCACAAACGCCCTTCTGGGTGAAGGGGCAAAAATTGCCACAGAGACGTCCATATTAATGTAGAATAGGAGGTCAGAAAAGCCCTTGTAGGTGTAATAAGGAGGGGCACAAAAAATTTCTCAATATAATGTATTTTTTTTCTCATAGCAGCTAAGGGTTTTTCTACTTGGCCTGAAAGTATGGTTTCCCGAAGAAAGATGACAAGCACTGACAAAAATAATTGAAACAGTTCATCTTTACTGAACATGACTGCAAACAAAGTGGTGGGCAATGCGGATGGTGCTGTCTCTAACAGGCACAGGTTGTGTACACCTTGTCCCTTCACCTCCAGACCCCGCTCTATAGATACTCGTCACACCATCAGTCCTGTCTCTGCATTTTGTTTCAGTCTATAAGGGCTTGACCTAAGTATCATGGTTTCCTGAATCTCAAGAGTTTCACCTTGGGCACCACGACCATAAGACGTCCAAGTCTCCGCCACAAGGACAGCTTGTCACAAAGGTTCTAGCTAAACCACCATCCATGGCCATTGTCTTCTGAACAGAGTCCACAATCATGTATTTAAGACACATTTTAAGTCTATTGGGCAACCAGATCTACCAGCTCAAAAAAAGTTCTCTCCATCCTTCTACAGGAGAAGACTACAGCTTCCAGATTACATCACCCACTTTCAGACACACAAGTTCCCAAACGGGCTGATTCTTCCTACAGACTCAAATGACTCACAGAGCTAAACCATCACTATGCATATGGAAACCAGCATTGCCCCCTTGTAGGCCCAGCTCCCACATGGTACAACTCTATACAACCACAGACCGTTATTGATCAATTCTTAGCTCACTGTCCAGTTCATGATTTACACCATCCACAGGAGAGCCATCTTTATCATTAAGGTTAGTGCTCAATCCCACAGATAACTTCTTCAACACTTACTCATAGGCCACAAGTTGCCACTTTGGACCTCCTGTCCACCACTCAAACAGCAACCCTGCAGTAAGACTATGCTTCTCCACCGATGGACAAGTCTCCATTCCAATGACCCAAGTTCTAGCCTTTCAATTGCTTAGACGAGCGACATTTTAGTCTGGTCCCATACAATTGGGTGCCAAAAATCTTCCGTTTATGTCACTTTGCCCTGTCCAGGTGTAGCGCTGCGCGGGGCGGTAGCTGCGGGCGAGGCACTCATCTCCTTTTATGCCCCGGCGCACTACATGAAAGTGTGGGTCCTGGCTGAGTGTGTAGACTTGTGATATGAGGGCATTACGCCCGCATGTAGCCAGTGTTGTGGGCTGGCCAGGACCGTAGGTTCCACAGTTCAACGAGGGAGACCATTCAAAAATAAAGTCTTTACTGAACGGTAACTTGGTAATTGAACGTACAAAATTTCATGGACGTTTACGCTACAGTATGAAGTATATTTCTTTCACACAGTATCCTTCCACTGTAGACTACTCCAGGGCCGGTGAAGAACACCGTTTTGTCCTACTTTGCCACAACCCAGCTTTAACGGTACAGCCCTGATTAACAAGGCTCCTTACTTGCTCAGTAGTTCCGCGTTCTGCTTCTTCCACTACTGGTGCCTTGGATCTACCACTCGGGACCCCTACTAGTCCCACGTACTCAGTCCTGTTTAGTCCCGTTACCTTCTGCATTACAAGCTGTGGGGTTCGTGACTCAGCGTCCACTCAAAGGACACTTATCCAGAAGGCCACTCTATCTCGTCAGTCACTTTTCTTCAGGATCTTATCCCTAGCTTTTGGTCTCTTCTTACTGTGGATCACCCAACAGACAGTACTGCTCCCTTTTAACTCCAAATTCTTTCTTAACTAACAGGAACACAGTCACTTTTCCTAACACTAACCTCACTCCCTGTGGGCTAGTCCCAAACATTAACTCTATTCTAACTTACCCTATCATCACTACTACCTATACTATAGTAATTTATCTACATCTTAGCTTACATTACTAACATCCTATACTATACATTATGCATTACCATATCACAATACAACACAATCCACACTACATATCATGAACACAATTCATATTATATCACAATACAGCACATCACGCAACAATGAACTTGTCTCTTCAAGGGGGAAATGTGAGCAGCATGTCCACATCCTTACACAGGATAGATTCAGAGCTACGGGTGGTGAATGGTAGAGGACCTGATGTAGAAAAACCTTCCAAAGACAACGCTTTTAATTACTCCATATTTTGGCAAGTTACATTAGCTTGTTGATCTAATTTTTTGTGCCAAACAGAAAGCTTCTGTGTCGGAGCTTAGACGAGCTGCACTGACCTCAAAATTAGTCCAAATTTTTGAATAGTTATAAAATATTGGGCAACGTTTTAAATATTTGTCCATTTTTTTGCGGCATGAAACATACACAATTGTTGTATGATTCCTTCTAAATATTTTATTTGAACCCCAAATTACGTGTTATCGATATTTATAACATATTAGGTTGGATTTAATTTTGGTTTGCAGCAGTAAACAGACAATGGAGGAAAGTAATATAAATATAAAGGCCAGTGAAGCAATTGTCTGCGATCATTCTGGGTAAGTGATTTACTCCCTGTGTCTGTGATCCATGGTTTGACAATACATTAGCGGATATTCATCAATGGAAGAGTAAAATACATTAATTAAAGCTGTGTGCTGAGTGTGACAGAGGGAGATAGAGAGGGTCATAAAATCTATGGATTTTATAGCGAGAAAGAGGATTCTCCTGTTGTTAAAATGAAGCCTTTTAAACTGTCAACCTGAATGTGAAGCGCAGCCCTTCCCTGCCGGTAATTCATCCATTTTTTATTGTATTCCCCTCTCTGTGCATGGCTTAACGTTACCATCCATGTTATAATTGGAGAATTGATGTAGACTACTCTGGATGCAGGTCGTCCGATCGCTCGGGCATCAAAAAGACTCCGACCGGAACCTAAAGAAAAGTCCAATCAAGAGCAAAGTACGTTTGAAAATGGATGAAAATGTGAGTGAAAATTGTCCAAACTGATTCTCCATGTCTTCTATGAGCCTCTACATCCGCAATGTCTTCAATGACCTACACATCTAAATTAACCCTTTATGTCCAAAATGCTCTGTCTTTACCACAATGACCCTCCAGATCCATTATGACCCTCCAAGGCCACAATGACCCTTCACAACTGCAATGCTCCTTCACGTCTGCAATGACTCTCCTTGTCTGAAATGCTCCTACTCATCCGCACTGACCCTCCGGTTCCAAAATGCTCCTTCGAATCCATAAAGACCCTCTATATCCAAAAACACCTTCAACTTTCGCAATGACCCTCAATTTTCGCAATGACCCGCAACTTCTACAATGCTCCTTCTCGTCCACAATGCTACTCCATGTCCATAATGCTCCTCCAAGTCCGCAATGCTCCTTTTCATCCACAATGCTCCTCCACATCCACAATGCTCCTCCATGGGCGAAATGACCTCAAACTTCCGCAATGCTCAATTTCATCCACAATGCTCCTCCAAGGGGAACATGAGTATGACCTGCAACTTCTGTAATGCTCCTTTTCATCCACAATGCTTTGCCATGTCCACAATGACCTTCCACATCCACAATTCTCCTTCATGACTACAATGACCCTTCATGTCCGCAATGACCCTCCATGTATAAAAATGCTCCTTTCCAGCCTCAATGACCCTCCATATTCACAATGCTCCTTCATGACCATAAAGACCTTTTATGTCTGCAAGTCCACAAGCATCCTCCATGTTCACAATCACCATTACTGCCCACAATGACCCTTCTTCTCCACTCATCCATGTATGTGGATGTAGGCAAATTAGACACAAACACTCTAGTACAGAAGTCATCTGACCATTATCTAGGAACAATAGACTTGACCCCGATTTAACATGCCTCTCTGTGTTGTAATTGGACCATTGAAATGGGCTACTCTAGATGAACTTCATACTATCATATATGGGCATTAAAAAGCCATCTTTAACCCAAAGTAACAATCGATCAAGGGCAAAAAAAACACGAATAACAAAGGATGATATGAAAGTGGACATCTGTCAGTCACATTTTCATCCAATGTCCTTCACGTGCACAATGACCCTTTATGTCCACTCATCCATGTATCATACATAGGCAAAGTAGACACATACGCTCTACTAAGCAAGTGATCAGAGTATTGTCTAAGGACAACAGATTTGACCTTGTCAAGATCTGATCCATATAACTTTAGAGGAACCATCAGAAAACACCAAAGAAACAATCACTGACATAAAGTAGCACAGTGGACCATCCACGAGTAACTTCACAATGAAACATGGAGAAAATGATTGCCGCGTGGCGTAAAGGTTGTATGATTAACTCTACATTGTCCAAAACCAGAGTCTAAGAGCAATTTGCCCAGGATCTAACATCTTTCTATAAGGCTAGGGTCACATAGGCGTTTTCTCTCCATCTGATATAAAAACGGACAGATCATGCTAATCAGACTCTGATCAGAGTTCGATCCAACTGTCTCGAAGGTGGAGAGGAAGAAAAAAGTTTCTCCACCTTCTCTATGAAGTCAGTCCGTGTGTGGTCCGATTTTTTTTTAACAGAATCATCCGATTCTCGGAGGCAACTTGTGCATGCTGAGCCAGAATAACACCAACCGATAGAATAACACGGGTACGAAGTCTATCTGTCAAAACAACAGATAACACTATTACAATTTAAAGGGTCCCTCAAACAGATTCTAAATAAAAGGTGGAAAACTTTGAAAAAAAAAAAAACTTTCAACACAGCTCATAAAATAAAACAATTCACATCAAGATTAGCCATTTCCTTTTATATTTACCATTAGTTTCCAAAGGATATTCCCCCAAAATTGTTTCACATCCAAATTGTTACAAAGCAGCACTCTCTTCCCCTCTCGCAGCAGAGAAATCCCAGCAGTGATCTCAAGCACTAAGACGCCGCTGCACATAAACAAAACACTGGTCTGTAAAGTTACAGAATCTCCTATAATGTTCATCATCGGCTCATTATGGACGGGAAAGGAACAGAGATTTTGATTGACAGGGGGCTGAAATTATGAATTATCTAATTTAAAAAAAAAAAACGAATAGTAAATGGAAATCTGATGCTTTCCTGTAACGATGGTACAATCCCTCTCATAATGGACCGGTCTTGTCTATTGTATTTCATCCCAGCTCTTTCTGTTCTCTCCCAGCTCCTCTCTATGGTACGAGTGATTATCCTGGTAAGGATCTTGACCCCATCGTCTTTTATTCAAGGATCGAGGCCAAGTTGTTCTAAGACTGATATACTGTATATATGATATGATAATGCGTTTCATGTACTTTCCATAATTCCATGTTCATGTTTCTTGCTCCTTTTTTCTCATTTGCTTTCCCCATGAGGTAGAGGAGCGACAGCTGGGAGTTATATATAATGCAGCGGGGGCCGGAGGAGAGGAGCGCTGCACTACGAGACAACTACACTTAATATTGATTTCACATGGGTAAATAGCGACTTCAGGTTTTTATCTCAAGTGGGTCTCTACCAGCCATAAAAAGCTTACAATAGCGGGAGCACTAAAGGAAAGTTGTAAATGGACATTAAATGATTAGGAGGGGTAAAAAACCCGTCAGAAGTGAATAGCAGGACATGTGATGCATCTCAAGACCACAGAGACGTGCAAAAGGGAGCTACACTTTTTTCAGCCTCTTGTCACTATTTTGGGGGAATTTTGAACAAAGTGTCCTGCTAATGGCATCCACAGGGATAAGCCATAATCTGCAGCAAGTGTTCAAAACTCCTACAACGTTGGAGCGTGAGGTTGAGGACACTGTGTGGGTGACGTAGAACGCGCCATCCAAAGCAAAGAGAGAGAAGTGCCGGAACAAGACCAGCGACTCCCATCGGACCGGACCACCCCGTAGGGGAGTACAATAAAAGCTATTTTTTGTCTTATGGAGAGCGCATTTTAGAATTCTAGAATGTTGTATATGACGGCATACAGGTGCTGACCGTAACTTATACTGGATAAAACCTGCTGACAGGTTCCCTTTAAGAGGATAAAAGCTTTGATGGGAGTGCTTCTTTACATGTATTTTATAGGGATTTTGTATGTGATTTCTCAACACAAAGTAGCAAATGTTTGTGAAGTTTAAAGGAATGATAGGTTTTCTAATTATTTTAGAAACATAAATGTGAAACTTGAGAGGTGCATTTGTATTCAGCCCCCTGTAGTTTGATACCCCTGAAAAAAATCCTGAGTCACCAATTACATCCAGAAGTCACATAATTAGTAAACTGAGTCCACGTGCGTAATTTCTTCTCAGTATAACTACAGATGTTCTGTGAAGGCATCAGAGGTTGGTGTGAGAACATTAGGGATCAAACAGAATCATGAAAACCAAGCGCACTCCAGACAGGTCAGGGATAAAGTTGTAGAGAAAAGTTGGGTTAGATTATTAAAAAATAGCCCAACCTCTGAACATCTCACGGAGCACAGCTCGATCAATCATCCAAAAATGTTCACTCTTTCAAGGCACTGTTTGTGTTTGGGTATATACAATGGGGAAAATACATATTTAACACACTGAAACTCAATGTTGCCCAGCAACAGCCCCAAAACCTGAAAGATCTGGAGAAGATCTGTATGTAGGAGGGGGTCAAAATCCCTGCTGCAGTGTGTGCAAACTTGGTCAAGAACTACAGGAAACGTCTGATTTCTGTAATTGCAACAAAGGTTTCTGTACCAAATATTAAGTTCTATTTTATACTGTATCAAATATTTATTTCATGCAATAAAAACCAAATTAATTATGTAAAAATCATACAATGGGATTTTCTAGATTTTTATTTTTAGATTCTGTCTCTCACAGTTGAAGTGTACCTGCGATAAAAATTACAGACCTCTCCATTCTTTGTAGGTGGGAAAACTTGCAAAATCTGCAGTGTATCAAATACTTATTTTCCCCACTGTATATATATATTTTAAGGATATTATTGATAGTAAAGTCTGGCAAACTGGGAATTAAGTCATTTGTTACATTGTTCTACTTTATTTCTCCAGTGGTGGCGCTGTGGGAGAATCAACATTTGCTGGCATATGCCATTATAGTGAATGTAATACTTTTTCCTGCTGTGCTCGGTAGTTTCCGCATTGGCTATGAGACTCCGCTGTGCTACACTTGACCTCTTTTGTGTATTATGTGTTAGTATTCACAACTCTTCTGCTTTCGGAAAATTAAAAAAAACGTATCACTTGTCATAAACATGTATTTATTTACATGATGTTTATGCCGCTGTTCTTGGGTATCCAGCATTACTGTTTATTTGTTCCTGCGCTCCTCCATTCCTGAGATATGGCCCTCTCTTCCCTGTATGTAAATAGTCTTGTTAGTCAAGGGGGCGTGGTTCTGGACTCTGTTTTTAAAGACTGCACCCATTTGGTTAACAAGAATAGATTTATATACAAGGAAGAGGAGGCCATATCTCAGGAACCGAGAGGCACAGGAACAAAAGGAAAACAACGCCGGATTCAGGAGAACAGCGGCATTTAAACCAGGTAAAAAAAATAAAAAAATACACGTTTTTGGTGAGTGACAAGTCCCCTTTAAACACTACATCCATCTTCCTGGTTGGATGAAATCTGAAAGCTGCAGTTAATCAGCAGCGACTGACTGGCTGCAGCGGTCACAAGATCCACTCTGGAAGGTTGTTGCCAGGAGACTGGAGGGAGATGCCGATCTGGGAGATGAGTACATGTTTTTTTTTTAATTATTATTTGTTATACCGCCCTTAGTTTTTAAAGTAGGGGACGACCCCTTTAAGACCATGTATTCTGAATGAGAGGCTTATCGTGGAAATTGGACATGTTACTATAGCAACCCGTAAGATCCCTGTTCTCATTCTCTGCAATGGGCGACATCTCCGATTTCCTCTGCATTAGCTTTACATAGAGCTGAATTTTCTTATTTAACCCCTTCCCTTCGTGATCAGATGTAATTTTTGGAAGAAACCTGGCAGCAAGTGATAATTTTCCCTGCAGCGCCACCACAGGTGAAATGAGGTATTACACAATGACCATTCAGATTTATTCAATTCCCCACGAGGGTGTGTGAAAATGTTTTTGCTTCTTTAAACTTGAGAAAACTTTTTTAAATGTTCTGTATGCGATGGAGAACAGTCTATAATGGTAGGAATTCCACCTATAGATACATTTCCAATCAGATGACTTTTTTTTTTTTTTTACTTAAATGCATGTATTTGTGGCTAAAAATCATATTTGCAATTCAGTTTCATTAAAATGTTGCACTGTTTTGCTTTTTCAACCTCCTTTTTTTCCCCCTGATACACGTTTAACTTTGACGTAGTCTGTGGTCACTAATCAGCTGAGAGGAGCTCAGAAAAAAAGAGAGAAAAGAGTTACAAACTCTCTTGTTGGACCATAAGAACAAGCTCACTGAAGAATTCTCAGTTAACTCATTGCGCAGCCAGCAATAGACCGCATAATACAAATGCTAGAGAAGGAAAACGATGCAACATTTTTAAGGCAACCCAATTATTAATGTTGCCTTTCATCACTGGAGTCCTGGGTTCAGATCCCACCAAGGACAACATCTGCTGAGCCTGAACTCCCCAATATTTCACCCAAATATTTTTTTTAATCAAACGCTCGTTATTTGGGAACGATGGATGGACCGTTCCATGGCGCAAGTTCTCTCCTGACTTCAGTCATCAAGTCTGCCGAGCCGGAGATGAGAAACGCGAGGATGATATCCATTGTCTCACCATTTAACAAGCATGCCAGGATTACAGTCATGAAATATCGAAGTACCGGGGCAGAATCGGCCACATTCATCTTCGGCGCAGCCACGTTACACCGTGGAGCTTAATTTCTGCACAACAATAGTTTTGCAATTTTTACTGCTAAGATGCCGACATTTCCGAGACGTCGTTTTTCAATCATAAATTCACATCAGATCAGGAACACAAGGGTATACATAGAGGGCACAAGACCCCGAAAAACAAATTCAGGGATGCAGAGGGGGACACACCATTGGTGCAACCTGTGCAGCTGCAGAGGGGACCAAAAGGTAAGGGGGCGAACAACCATCTCCAAAGCAGGAGGAATTGTGCATTATGATGAGGTTTTGGACTGTAAATGGTCCATATATTGTTCTCGTACAGGGGCCCCTCTTCTGTCTGTGCCTGCTCCTGAAATGATGACTTCTCTGGGACAGGTGAGAATTCACCCCTTTACATACACTGTCGGAGAGAGAAGGGTCAAAGACCCAAAGTAAAAGTCTGTACAATTTATGGGTCAAGATGATGATTGGGCAATCTGGCCTTTTCGATCATGACTGATGGACCAGTAACTATCTCAGATCTGAGGAGGAGAAGTGCCATGTCCAGGGGCATACAAAGCAACGGGTTATGAAACTTATTGAGGGTGGTGAGAAAAGGGAAGCGTCGACCTTTGAAATTGCCCTTGGTAAAAAAAGGAAAAATAACCAATCATTTAACATCCTAAAAGCCAAATTTGGGAAAAGTTTTCTCTTAAAAGGCAACTTGTACATGAGAAATGCATGAAAGATGCCACATGCAATTCATGCTCCAAGCATGGACTAGAGATCACATGGTTAATGTGGGCATCTAGCGAAATGTGGTGCTGGAGAAGGATGTTATCAAGACCACGTATGGCAAGAAGAACAAACAAATCAATTTTGGAACAAATCAAACCGGACATGTCACTGGAAGCTAGGATCACCAAGCTACAACTTTCCTACTTTGGACACATCATATGAAGAGAACAATCACTGGAGAAGGACATCATGGGTGGAAGAATGGAAGGAGCAAAGTGAAGAGGAAGACTAGCAACGGCGGATAAGACCTTGGTGGACCTATCTAGGCTTGCACAAAATCAATCAAGTCAGAAATGTCACTGGAAGCAAGGATCACTAAACTACGACTTTCCTACTTTGGACACCTCATACAAAGAGAATAATCAGTGGAGAAGGAAATCATGATCGGAAGAATGGAAGGAACAAGGCGAAGAGGAAGACTAGCAACGGCAGCGAAGACCCTGGAGGACCTATCTAGGCTTGTACAAGATCGATCAAGCCAGAAATGTCACTGGAAGCCAGGATCATCAAGATATGACTTGCATATTTTGGACACATCATACGAAGAGAGCCATCACTGGAGAAGGACATCATGGGCAAAAGAATGGAAGGAGCAACACGAAGAGGAAAACCAGCAACAGCGGAGAAGACCCTGGTGGACCTATCTAGGGTGCACAGGATTGCTCTTACTACAAAGTGTTCATCCATTAAGTCTCCATGGCTCGAAATCAAGCCGAAGGTCGTAAAAAAAAAGAAAAAAAAAAGATAGTGCTCGCTGCGTTGCCAATATCGAGGGTATAGGGAAAATTTGTAAAGATTTAGTAGCCATTAGGTTAAGTTTCCGAAGAGAAAAAAAGTAGCAGATTTTGCACCACGGATTCACTCGCAGAAGATCCGTTGCGTTTTACATTGTTGGCAAATTCCATGAGGTTTTTAGAAATTTCATGCATGAGCTGCAAAAAAAAAAATCTCTGCAGTGTAAATTGGGGAGAATATGCCCCTGCGTATATTGCTACGGCATCGGCACATGCGTGAGGTCCGCGATGGAGACGCTACGAGAGAATGTAGCTGTGAACAGTGAGATAGCGGAGCTTGCTCTAGATCAGGTTCATTTATGATTTAGAGTACAGATGCAGATGTAGCAGAGCGGAGTTTGTCATTCCACTTTGAAGGAGAACGCTTCACCAGCATGTGACACATTCGGCTCTGCTACATCTGAACATGGTTGTTGCATATAACATGGAGAACTGGCGGACACAAACAGAAAAGAGGGGCCCTTGTGCAAGAACAGGATATGGGCCCTTCCCAGTCCAATGACTCATCATAATGCACAATTGCACCTGCTTCGGAGGTGGTAGTGGCCCCTGTACCTTTTGGGCCCCAGGATGCACCAATGATATGTCTGCCCCTGATATGGAGCTCTTCATACCTCCCATGTAACCAATGCAGAATTTGTCGTCCCCTCACCCCACCCCAATCCATCTCTCCGCTCTGCTTGATAAAAGAATAAAGCTCTTGTTACTTATTTGCCATCACATTTAATTACCGGTGGGCGCTCGGCAGCAGGCGCTCCCGCTAAATGCTTTTACTGACAGTTTCCTTTCCGGCAGTCAAGGCGCCATTTGATAGGTTTCAATTGCATGAGATTGTATCTGGTGTAATTCAGAAATAAAACCCAGCGCACTCTGTAAGCTCTCGGTACACGGGGATGGGAGATGTAATCTGTGGCGGGCAGGACGGCACAGAGGCGGTAGATGCGGTAGGTAGGAGGGAGGGATCCGCTCTTCTGCTCAGAACCGTACGTGTGAGGCAGGATTAAAGCGAGGGCAAATGGGACAATTGTCCTGGATCCTCCACAACACAAAATACTAGTTTTATTTTTTTAACACAGTATGGCGGTATTATTATACATTGTGCAGTATCTATTAATCTAATTTGGGAAGTGAGTTATAGACTCGTATTGTCTGCACACACAGAGCATACAGTGCTGGAGAACATCTTGGTGCCCAGGGGCAATTGCACAGAGCCCAAGGGTTAAGGTTGCACACCTCCACCATCAGAACAGTAACAGCATAATAAACTATTAAACAGCAAACTGCGCATATACTGTTCATATACAAGGGTTGTATTAAAATTATTTTTCTTACTGTTATCTCAATAACAGTACAATATGGCAGTATTATTTGAGCATTTTATAATAGTTTTAATGTAGCACTGTATGAAGGTATTCTTTCTGCACTGTAGGTCAACATTATTTTAGTACTGTATTGCAGTATTACTTGAGTACTATATCAGTGTTATTGGTAGCAATAATTGCGTGCTATATGGCAGTATTATTGGTTCACTATACTTTAGTAATTGGCACTGTATCAGATCATTGAATGGTAGTAGTATTTGTTCACCTTATAGCAGTATTATGAGAGCATTGTATGATAGTACTTAAGCACTGGATGACAGTAATATTGGTGTAATATTGCACACCGCATAGTAGTATGATTTTATCACTGTAAAATTGATCCACTATTTGGTAATATTATTGGAGCACTGCATGGCAGTATAATTTGAGCACTGTATGTTAGCATTCTTTAATCACTGTATGGTAATATTATTGGAGCACAGTATGGCAGTATTTGAGTGCTATATGCTATCTCAGCACAATATAGTAGCATCAATAGTGCACTATACTGTGGTATTTGTTATTTGTGCATTGTATGGTAATATAATTGGTTCACTGAAATTATTGAAGCACAGTATTAAGTATTAGTTAAGCACTATATGGCAGTGTTATTTGAGTACTGCGGGATAGTTAAGCATTGTGAGATAATATTCTAGTATTGCATGGTAGTATTATTGAGACATTGGCAGTATTATTGAAGCACAGTATGGCAGTACTATTTCAGTACTTTGTGGCAGTAAAATATAAGAATTTTATTTTATTATAATTGGAGCACGGTAGTGTAGTATTAGTCCACTACATGAAAGTATTATTGAGCAGTGTATTGCAGTGTTTTTTGGGTACTGTATGGTAGTACTCAAGCACTGTGAGATAGTAATATTGTAGCACTGCATGGCAAAACTTTTGGGACACTTTGGCAGTATTATTGAAGCACAGTATGGCAGTATTATTTCATTACTATATGGTAGTAATATTTAAGAACTGTATGATTTTATTGGAGCACTGTGGTGTAGTATTAATAAGGGACAAAAAGAAAGCGTTTAGGGAATTAAAGCAAGTA
>VIAB01000087.1:324204-341035 GCA_009801035.1 Oophaga pumilio
CTTCCTTCAACCTTAATAACTATGTTACTATGTTACTATTAGTAAATTACATGGAATTGTTATTGAAGACCTATATGGCAGTTTTATTGAAGTACACTATGATAATATTATTTGAGAACTGTATGATCTTATTGGAGCACTGTGGTGTAGTATTAGTACACTACATAGAAGTGTTACTGAAGCACTAAATGGCAGTATTACCAAAGTACAGTATGATAATATTATTTGAGGACTATATTGCAGTATAAATAGAGCATTGAATGGTAGTAGTATTTGTTCACTATATAGCAGTATTATGGGAGCATTGTATGGCAGTATTATTTGAACACTGTATGACAGTAATATTAGTACAAGTCCGCTGTATGGAAGAAATATGTAAATGCAGATGGACAATGTATAGAAATATTTCAGCAGTGTAAGGTGGTCATATTTCAGCATTGCTTGATAAAGAACACCTTGCGGTGTAAATGTTGCTCTCACTTTATGCGGCACTATTGAATATGGATTCATGCCTTCAATTTTTATCCTGATGGAATGAATTTTATTTATTTTTTCTGAATTATGGTTTTATTATTTGACAACAGTATTGAAGTACTATTTGGGCACTGCAGTAATTTACATTATTACTTTTCCACTTAATTAGGGATTTATATAGCGGCATTATTTATAACTTTATTATGATATTGTAATTATGGTTTCTATAGAAAAATATTTAGAATTGAGAGTCCTCAGTGGTTGATACCTTTTAATGGCTAACTGAAAAGATGATAACAAATTGCAAGCTTTCGAGACTACTCAGGTCTCTTCATCAGGCAAAGACTAAAACAAGATACACATGGTTTCTATAGAAGCAGTTCTGGGGCCATTTTCTTGTACTGTTTCTTTAAATAATAAAAAATTCCCATCAAACGTGACTGGTTAATTGCAAAAGAAGGACATGTAAGCGCAAATGTACAGACTTGTCCCCAGTTAGATAGTTGTTTTGATAACACGTTATCATATCTTCACGAGTGCTGCTAAAATGAGCAAACACAGCTCTGCTACATCCACGGCAGGGACAGTATGAAGGAAGAGGGATAAATGGCGGTATGGATAGAATGTATACATCACCATGATATACAGTAGAGAAACGAACAAAGGAATTATTAATCCAAGTGACTGGAGTCAAGTGAGCCGTGTGAGATACATGACACTTGTAATGAGGCAATTAACCTCCGTCATACAGAATTACGCCGATCCCCGACACAATTCAATGTTCCCTCTGTGATGCAGTCACACCACGGATGAATGAAAAAAAAAAAAAAAACACACACCCAGCCACGAAAGTCACACACTTCACTCATGTAAACTATTGCATTATTAGCTGTTTAACATAATTAACGGGATAGTTTCTATTTTAAAGGGACAGCATCCCTCTATATTTTTGGTTTTATCCATTGGCGTAGCGTGAGCTGCCACCACCCGGGCGCAAGGCAGGTATTGTCCTACCCTGAGCCTGACTGCCTTCCACCAGTCCAGTATTGAACCCTTTATTCCCCAAACAAATGTATTGTATTTTAAGAAAATACTGATGTAATTATAGTTTGCCCTTTGACTATTTAGTTATTTTCTATTTTGCTGAATCTGACATAAAATGTGAAAGTTATACATATTTATATTACTTTTTAAATGTAACACTTTTATTACTATAGCCCTAAACCTAACCCTATTACAAACTTACTCCTGTCCCTAACCCTAAACCAAAGCTTAGCTAAACTATAGCTCTAACCATAATTCTAACCCTTCTCCTAACTCTGAGACAGTCTAGCTAAACCCTAATCCTAACCCTAGTCCTCTCCCTAACTCTACTGCTATTCTTATCCTTAAATCAAAGCCTAGCTAAACCCTAACCCTACTCCTAACCCTAAGCCAAAGTCTAGCTAAACCCTAATCCTAACCCTAGTTCTCTCCCTAACACTACTCCTATACCTAATTCTAAGCCAAAGACTAACTAAACCCTAGCTCTAGCCCTAATCCTACTCTTATTATCCATAATCCTAAGCCAAAGTCTAGCTAAACCCTAGCCCTAACCCTACTACTAACCCTAAGCCAAAGTCTAGCTAAACCCTAATTCTTTCCCTAACCCTACTCCTATCCCTAATTCTAAGCCAAAGTCTAGCTATACCCTAGCTCTAACTCTAATCCTAACCCTACTGTTATCCCTAATCCTAAACCAAAGCCTAGCTAAATAATAGTGATAAGTAACTCTAAAACAAAGTCTAGCTAAACCCTAACTCTAACCCTAATCTTAACTCTAACCCTAGAGTTAAAGCAAAGTCTATCCCTAATCCTAACCCTACTCCTATCCCTAACTCTAAGCCAAAGTCTAGCTAAACCTTAGTTCTAACCCTAATCCTATTCATAACACTACTCTTATCCCAAATACTAAAGTCTAGTTAAGCCCTTGCGCTAACCCTAATCTTAACTCTACTCCTATCCATAACCCGAAATCTAAGTCTAGCTAGACCCTAACTCAAACCCTAATCTTAACTCTAACTGTAAGCCAAAGTCTAGCTAAAGCCTAGCTCTATCCCTGCTCCTATCCCTAACGCTAAGCCAAAGTCTGGCTCTAACACTAATCCTAACCCTACTCCGAACCTGAAGACAAAGGACTATAAACCCTATCTCTAACCCTAATCTTAGTCCTATTTCTAACTGTAGGCCAAAGTCTAGCTAGGGTTACAAAAAGTATGTAAAGAGGTTATTATATAGTTTGTTTTTTTTCCAGGGACACTTTTGAAATTTGGGACAGCTCTCTCAGCAGGTCTTTCTCTCCACTCAAAAAATTGCGAGTGAGAGGTGAGAGAAGAGAGAGGAAGCTGTGGGAGAGCACAGTACAGCCTTTGTCACCTCAGTTACTGTCTATGCAGAGCACAGCAAGTCTTTATGAGTTTCTTATCGACTGTACTGACCTGCATAGGCAGCGACAGAGATGACAAAGATTACTTCATCATCCGAAGAGCTTTTTCATGTCGGTTACTGCGTATTCAGAGCATAACAGAAGTTAAAATACTCATATTGGATGCTCCGCTCTACTTAGGAACATGCAGCACCAATCAGAATGTCAAAGCAGCTCTTGGATGCTTTATCCATCCAGTTAGCTGGCTGATGACCAGGAACTCACTGCTGCCTTGCACTGTTGGATGACAATGTGTCAATGAGGGTGGAGTGTGAAATTTTGTGGTTGCAAGCAAGCATGGGTGCTAGCCTCCCCATTTGACTAAAAGTGACAAATTTGACTACAAGCGAGGCATCGTTCTGGCAGGTAGTGTCTCAATATACAATGTTTGAGGAGCCATGTGAGAGGGGAGGAAGTGGAAACCTCCAGGAGAAGAGGGAGAGTAGATGCATCCAGAATTCCCACAAGATGATGACATTGTAATGGTACTCTAATATAAAAAGTCAGAGTTGAGAAGTAGATAATAAGGGTGTGTGTATATATATATATATATATATGTGCTCCAGCAACAAAAGGTTGAAAAGTTTTTAATGGGGCCAATTTTAGGTCAGGGTTTTAGGAGCGACTAGAAGAGTTTGAGTGGTACTGGTCCCCCCATATTTCCATTTCTCCATTTTAGGCTTTCCAGGTGCTTTATAAGGCAGTTAAGCAGACGCAGAGCTTTCTGTGTGTGGGCCTTGTTCTGCAAGCCAGTCTCTACCATTGGGAGAGAGAGTGGACTTTATTCTAAATGGGTGAGCTACGTATCTGCCACTGGCGGACAAGGTCAGAAAAGGGCCCTTGTGCAAGAACAATACATGGGCCCTTTGAAGCCCAATATCTCATAAAAATGCAAAATTGCAACTGCTTTGGAGGTATAAATGGGCCCCTTCACTTCTTGGGCCCCTGTGCGGCTGCACAGGTTGCACCCCCCCTGGTATTTGCTACGTGAACAGTTTTGCTTATTTTGCCACAACTTTGTGCCAATAAAAGGTGGCTTTCAGTTCTGAGCTGTGGTCATTTACTGACTTTTTAATAAACAGCTGACTGTTTGGATATAGGAACTAGGTGCCTATGTGTACTCTACCTGCTGACAAAGAGCGTGAATCCCTACACTTTTTACAGACCTTGAACGTCGTCTGATATTACATGTGTACATGTGGCCCTCATGTTCCCCAAACTATGGCTTCTGAAGATATTGCAAAAATACAACTCCCATCATCTGGGACTGTAGGGACCATGGACACAGCAGAAGAAAAGGCTGCTAAAATTGTAATACATATCTGCAGTGCAGACTACACAGGGCTCGTCTGTAGTCTGTAACCATGGAAACACATTAGACTGCATTAGAGCTGTATACTTGATAATGAAAATTATTTGCGAGGCTGCCCAATTCTGAACTTCAGATAAATTATGGCAATAAAATGGTTGTAAATGTCTTTTTTTTTTTAAAGGCTCCTTTTTAAAGCTGTGACCCAGTGATACAATTTCCCTATTCTGTTTTCCGGGCACAGAACGCTGCAGTGCTGAGGCAGAGTTAGACAGAACAATGAAATCAAGGAGCTCAGCATAAAGAAGCCACATGGGGCAATTGTGTGAAGCAATGGCTCTTCATCTATATTTGGTCTGGTGCAGTAGACGTGTACACAGCGGATCATTTTCTGACACATTCAGGGATACATTTCTTCCCTGGCAGCTTGGTGCAGGAGGCTTTCTGGCAAGTCTGTATTGTAAAAAACGCTCCAGCCACAAAACTCTCTGCCATTAATTCTCATTAATTAGAGAGAATTCCCATTCATGTGCTGCAATCATAAATAATTTCTCCGCATGAACCCATTGTGTGTTGTAGTCAATCGGCTCAGGAAACAAAATTCTATTCAGTCTTTATCTTCCCAATTGGGAACCACCATTTTAAGCATCTTGAAAATAAAGACTTTTCTCTGTGTAAGATGCAAAAAAAAGACACAATACAAGACAATCATGAAATAGACTGAGCTGTAGATAGAGATACGGCAACCCCATTGAGGAATGGCCCCTTATGTATATACTCAAGGCAAACATCCAAAAATAGTTGTGGGGCTAAATACAAGGAAGAAATGACTGGAGGGTGAGAAGGAAGAAACCACTGGAAGGTGAGAAGAAAGAAAGGACTGGAGTGTGAGAAGGAAGAAAGGACTGAAGAGTGAGAAGGAAGAAAGAACTGGAGGGTGAGAAGGAATAATGGGCTGGAGGATGAGAAGGAAGAAAGGGCTGCAGGATGAGAAGGAAGAAAGGGCTGGAGGATGGAGAAGGAAGAAAGGGCTGCAGGATGGAGAAGGAAGAAAGGACTGGAGGATGTGAAAGAAGAAAGGACTGGAGGATGGAGAAGGAAGAAAGGGCTGGAGGGTGAGAAAGAAGAAAGGACTAGAGGTTGACAAGGAAGGAAGGAGGGTGAGAAGAAAAGGAAGGAGAGTGGGAAGAAAGGAAGGAATTGAGATGGGAAATAAGGTGTGAAAGTAAGGAAGGTGTGAAGGAAGGGTGGAAAGGAAGGAAAAAATAAAGTAAAGGACTGAAGGTAGTAGACGAAGGAAAAAAGAACTGGAGTATTGGGAGGGAAGGAATGAAGGGTGGTAAGGAAATAAGGAATGGAGGGTAAGAAGGAAGAGAGGACTGTAGGGTGGTAAGGAAGGAAGAAAGTATTGGAGGTTGTTATGAACTGGATGGATGGAAGGAAGAAAAAGATTTTGAAAGATGAATTTAATGACATTGATAAGGTAAAAAAAGAAAGGGTAAGAAAAAGAAAAGGAACAAAGGTTCACAAAAAGAAAGGAATAGTGGGAAGGATCACATTTCTGGAGAGTAGAAAGATATTAAAAGATAAAGAATGGAGAATGTGAAGAAAGAAAGAACGTAAAAGAAGAAAGAATGGGGGAATAGAAAGAATAGAAAGAAATAGAAAGAAACAGGGATGGAAGGAGATAGTTTAAGGGTAAGGGCCCCATCACACATAGCGACACATGAGCGATCCCGACAACGATATGCACTTGTCAGGATCGCTGGTGCGTCGCTACATGATCGCTGGTGAGCTGCCAAAGAGGCAGCGATCAGGACAGCGACACTGCGAGTAACATTGCTTAGTTACCCGCAGTGTACGTTGGATACCAGCCCGCTGGTGCAGGGAGCTGGTAACCAAGGTACACATCAGGTTTCCAGGCGCTGTGCGGCACCTGGAAACCCGATGTGTACCTTGGTTACCAGCTGATCGCTGGTCTCCTGCCTGCCACAGGCAGCGATGCGTGCTGGCCAGCGGGAGACCAACGATCAAAAAAATGTCCTGGCCTTTGGACAACGATCAGCGATACCCGGCAGGGGGGCCGGTCGCTGATCAGTGTCACACACAGCGATATAGCAGGGGAGATCGCTGTTGCGTCACAAAACTAGTGACTCAGCAGCGCTGCTGAGTCACTAGTTTTGTGACGCAGCAGCGATTTCCCCAGCGATATCGCTGTGTGTGACATTCAGCGATGATCAGCCCCCCTGCTGGGTATTGCTGATCGTCGCTGAATGTCCTGGACATTTTTTTGATCGCTGGTCTCCCACTGACAGGCACGCATCGCTGCGTGTGACAGGCGGGAGACCAGCGATCCGCTGGTAACCAAGGTACACAGCGGGTTTCCAGGCGCGGGGCTGTGCCTAGAAACCCGCTGTGTACCTTGGATACCAGAGCCCTGATGCAGCTCAGCAGCGATCATGTAGCGATACACCAGCGATCCTGACAAGTGCATATCGTTGTCGGGATCGCTGGTGTATCGCTATGTGAGACCCGTGCCTTAAGAAGGAAGGCAAGAATGGAAACAATAGTCTACCCATTGAAGATCTAGCAGACCTGCAATAAAAAGAATGACCTGAGATCTGGCTTATCAGTTATCAGTTGTTTGCTTCTTCTACACATCTTTTGCACTTCAGTGAAAAAATAACCAATGCAGATAACGTTGCTTCATTGTCAATTCCAGAAGATTATCCAGAATGATAAAGTGACACATTATATACAAAAACCAGATATAATATTACAACTACCTGTCAAACATTATGCAGATTCCCTCATGCAAACAAATCAGCTCTGACCAGCAGGGACATGGGCTGTACAGGACCTCTACATGTGTGTACAGCTTTCCAACATATATTAAGGACAATCTTATTTGGAGGCTGGTCCTCATTTCTTCCTCATGTTCCGCAAACCATTCCTAAATAATTTATGTCCACTTGGCAGGGGGCATTATGCTGCCATGGCGTGCACCTAGATAATGCTAGGTACATGTCACATCCATATGAATGCCAGGAGGACCCAAGGTTTACCAGCAAAACATTGCCCATCACTATGCCTCTGTCAGTCCGTCTTCGTCCAATAATGCATTTTGGTGCCATCTCTTCTCCTGGTGACGCACAGACCCAACCGTCCATGTGATGTGAAGAAGACGCGATTCCTCACACCAGTCTACGTCCATTCTCCAGTACTAATCCTCACGTGCCCATTTGTAGGCACGCCCAATAGTGGACAGGGGTCATCATGGGTCCTCTGACTGGTCATGCTAAGCAAGTTGTGATGGTATATGTTCTGACACCTTACAGCCAGCAGTAACTTTCTCAGTACTGTGCTACAGTATCTCTATGGGATTGTACAAGGTAGGGCTAGCCTTCACTCAATGAGCCTTGGACACTCAAAACCCTGTCGTCAGTTCACCGATTGCCCTCCATTAAACCACTTTTAGTAGGTACTGCCCACTTGATACCAAGAAAATCCCACAATGTTATGGTCGCTCAGATCATATAGGTCCCTTTTAAAGCAGCAGACCAGCGGCACTAAACGACAGCCGATCAATCTTTAAGAACGGTCCGGTCAGTTGGCGACCAATATGTTCCACCCCGACAGGCGCCATTGTTGCCAGATAATTAATGTTATTTCCATCTCCCCTGAGTTTCTCTAATGTTTCGGCCGATCGGTGCAGATACAAATCACTCTCAGAACTTGTCTTCCTGTTATTACTGATGGAACCACATCTCGGTTCCCAACGCTACAAGTTAATAGAAGAAAAGCCCAATTATAGTTTTTGTCTCCAGCACTCGGTTCCAATATCATCTTTGTGTCTGCGGTGACCTCCCAGGTAATTACAAAGGTGCCGGCATAAACCAAGATATTAGACTATTGAAAGAAGACAGACCTCCCAAGAAGAGATATTCAATTCCACTTCTACAAGTGCAAGAAGAGCATCGACATTTCTCTCCAGGTTAACATCCAATTTATTTTTGGATTCTCCCAGCACTATCATTTTCTACAAATATATACACAATCATCCGGCACAAGTATTTGCCGCCTCTCAGATCCTGACTGTGGGGTAAGCGCGTGTCACACAGTAAATATAGACCTTCATTATATCAGATAAGTTTGGATTCCTACCTTCACAATAGGTCGGGTCACCTTGAATAGGGACAAACCCGTTCCGACATTCACATGTGGCTTTTGTGATCCAGTTTCTGCACTCTGAGTTTTCTCCGCACTGATATCCGTCTGCACAAAAGTCATGTCCTGCAAAGAAAAAAGAAATCTTATCTCAGCAGGTTAGAAGGTAAAACTTAAACATGTTCTTTCTCATAAAACACAGTGAAATATGCTCTTACTGCACTTGTCCTGCACAATAAGTCCAATCTGTGCACATTAGTAGTGCACATCAGTCTAGTAAGTCCAGCAATTGTCAGATTTATTAAGCTCTATAACTTGCCATTCACTAGGAAGCTCATCTTCATCAGCATTCTGCCAGCATTATATGTACTGGGCCATTCTATCATTTTCAGCATGCAATACTTCTGCCATGACTTGAAATCAAGTCTAAACTGTGCACATTTTTAGTGCAGATCAGGCAGCAATTTTCAAATTTATTAAATATAGAATACAAATAAAAGCGGGAATAAAAAATTTGAGAAAAACATCCATATAAATATAGGGAACGAAAAAAAAAACAAGAGTACATTCGCTAACCTTTTTCTTCTAGAATTTTATTAAATATTCCAGCTCCAATAGTCCATTATTTTATAAGCTACTTTGTATATGTTAGGAGAACAATGTAGTCCATTCTTTCTTCTTCATCTGTGTCATTTATGTAATGTCTATTCCTATTTACAAAACTAGAGTAATATAATAAAGTCCTGACAAGCTCCAACCATCTACTAACAGATGCAGTCATAGAAGGGTTAATACAATAGTCTTTAATGTAGTCATTATAGGGAGTCTACGACAGTCTAAGACACACCCCTGTCTCATCATTGGTTCAGGTCGCTCCTCTTTCTCTCCTCTGCAGTTTTACTAATTCCCACTGTGTGGCCCCCTGAGCAAATATTTATGGAGTCTATTACCCCCATCAAATCAATTTGACATCTGCCAAGACTCGCATCCAATTAGAATAATCTTCCTGTTGGAGCCGGCGATTTTAGCCCCTTATGTGCATCCTATAAATGCAGAGTATTAAAGTTTCCTTTGGTTCTTGTTAGATCATTCTTTGTTATATAAATAGCTGCAAAAAGGAAATAAAGATTTGAGTTTATTTTCCATTGTATTGAGTCTCTAATCATTAACTGCGATAAACCTGTAAAAATCTGAGCAATAACAAATTAAATCCAAAAATATTCTATGACCATTAATAAATGATGTGAACGGGAAAGTTTTATAAAAACTTATGACAAACATCAAGGGCGCTCATGTCCAGATATACGGAAAATCAAAATGGAAACTGATCGTTCCATTGCCACGAGTGTGTCACATCCTCCTGGGAGATCTTGCGTATTGTGAATCACAGATCATCCATTTAGCCTGTGTATTTGTTCCTCATACAAAAAGGAATCTGTTTCCTTTGGCACTGAAGAGGTTAACAACTCTTTGTATGCTGGTTAGAGACATGCAGCTTCATCGCACAGCTGCTTCTGACCTGCTCATTTCCTCTCTCTATAAAACCTGGCCAGACCTTCTCATCCCTGCCTGTGAAAGTTTACTTCCTGGCTTGCTGGAGTTTGTAGTTGCTGCTGGGGATTGTTGTTTGCTATTTTTGGGTGTATGCTTTCTCCATTATCCTTTTCCCATTTAGTTTGTACCTTCCTATTCTTCCCTTTATTTCTCTCTACCCTTGGTGAGTGTTTTTTGTATGCAAGTTGAATTTTGTTATCACTCTTTGTATTGCGTGTTTATATACTAACATATCTGTCCCATCTGGCCTCCTGGGGGACGGGGAATGGACAGCTTATGGTATTACAGGAGTACAGTAAGCCTGGTGGCCAAACCTCCTCACCTTTAGAAGTACCCTTGGGAGCAGAGGTAGTTAAGAGTCCCAGCTCTAGGGATGGTTCAGGGCCCTTTTCCCCAATCACATACAGTCACACCGTGACATTCATTAGAGAGAATTTTTGACTGCGTTTCCACCTCCCTAATAAAATTGTCTTCATTTAGAAACACAAAACATTGCTGCCAGAAAAAAAAGAGATAAACCAGTAAATCTGATCCATCTGCTCGCACATTCTTTAGCTTTATCATTTACCGTAATCTTATATTTTGTATTTCATTTATTTTTAATTGCTACAATAGTTAGTCTGCATTTATGTCTTTTAGGTTTTATTTGTTCATTTCAATTTACTTGATTTTGTTTCGGAAAGAAAAGTTTTCCCCATTTTACTACATTTTTTTCATACTTAAATTTTGATCCTGGGTTTATTTCACGTCATATATTTGTTCTCTTGCTGTTTTTTACGCATAGGGATTCATTTGAGCGCTGAATCTGGTCCGCATGCACGGAGTCGGTGCTTATATGAAAACAACATTCCTTATTTACCAGTACTGACGAGAGGCAGAATCTAATAACCCTTGACACATCTACTGGGATTTCTGGAGACTAGAAGTGGTATTCGGGGTGGAAAGATCAGTGTTGTTTTTTTCTTACGCTCTATTCTCATCAGGACACAATCAATGATGGAGGCGAATGTTCTTCTGTCCGCACTTCAGCTGTGTTAGGAAACCAGTAACTTCACAGTCATGTATTAAGGAATAACACACAACTTAATTTTTTCTTATGTTGATTTAAATAATAGGCCTAGTTCTGATAATAATTACTGATGATAATTTCTGATGATCCCTTTAACATCAGGATCTACAACATGATATAGGCCCTATTACAAATACTGACCAACTTATCACCAGGGTTCGGGTGTGCGCGGTCTGATTTTTCCATGTATAAAGAGAAGACAAAAGCTGCACAACTGTATAAAGTAATTTGAAAAAATTATTAAATAACAAATAGATAAAGACAAAATTAAAAACATTTAAAAATATACACAAATGATATAGGGGTGGATAATAATAATACTTATTTATATAGCGCCAACATATTCCGCAGTGCTTTACATTTTAACAGTAATGGATGGATGGATATGATCATCTATAAAGTAGGGGCTTATTTAGGATGATTACCGTATATCCGCCCCTACATTGTGTATATTTTTAATGTTTTTGTTTGTCTTTATTGATTTGTTATTTAATACATTTTTCAAATTGCTTTCTCTATACGGTTGTGTACTATTTTCATCTTTGCCACTTTTGTTTTCGCATTTTTCACAGATTAGTGGTACTCATCTTATGTAGGGGTTGTGCGACCTTGGCTACAAATCTGCAGTCACGCTGTGAGACCACGCACTGTGAAGATTCTTTGCGTCCGTTGTGGGGGGGTCATATGACTACAAGTATGTGGTTTGCATTGTCCCAGCCACATTCTGACTAGTCGCGTCTAGCCTTGCTCAATACACATACACTGAGCAGGGCCGTGCACGTCTAGTTAGCAAGTGACCGCATGTATGAAAATCACATACTTGCAGTCACGCACCCGTTGCCAGCACTGGACAATCCTCACAGAGTGACTGCAGACTTGTAGCTCTAGAATGGACATTCCCTTCAAGAGTCAATACTCACAGAGTGACTGCAGATTTGTAGCCCTAGGATGGACATCCCCTTTAAGGGAGGACCTTTCACCATTTTGAGCATCCTAAGCTGGCCACATTATGGACACAACTCTTCATGAATCAGGGACATCCGACTCCAGCCCATCTCCTCATCAAGACAAGTGTGAACAATGAATCGGGGGGCCATTTTCTTTATCAGAGGGGGTGGATAAGTACATTTTCTTAGGAATTTGTTTTGCAGAATTTAGCCCATTGTGTAGGAATAATCCACTTTAAAGACTCATACTGTGGGGATGATATCCTGAAATCCTAGTCTTTTATGCAGCTTTTTTAATACTGAACATAATTCTTGCTTTTCTTCTTATGCAGGATTGTAGGAACAGATAATAGTACATTATGGGCCAATATTACCTTGAAATCCAGCATATAGGATTCTAATCATGATGGAGATACATCCTTGGTCATTCGCTCCGTTTTGCGCCTCATCCCAGCGGCCATCTCAGTTGGGCCGATGGATCCTGGGTTTTTTATTACCGCTCTTTGATATTTATTGAGTTTAATCCGTCTACCTTCCCTGACAATCTGAGTAAGCAGGTGATCCAAATCTATCACCAAAGTGCCAGAAACTGCTTAACATACAAATTGAAAGACGCTCAGAATTTCAACATTTTTCTTGGCCTTTCTATAAAAAAAAAAAAGTGGAGTTAACCCTATTTTTCTTTTTAAATATTGCTTTAAAGTAACACCTATGAATAATAAAGGTTGAAAGGCCTTCTCTTATTTAAAACTTAATTTAAGGTAGACGTGGAAACTGGGATTTCTTTTATTTTTTTTTTAAATTTTCAGTAAGAATAAATAATTTTTTTAAAGGATGTTCTTATAAAACTAAGACTGTCTCAAAAAGTTCAGCTTCGGTGGCAATGAAATAATGGAAATGTGGCTTAAAAAGTTTGCAAAAATGCAACATAGTAATTATTTAATTTTTCCATGCAATGTAGTTTTCTATTTGTTTCCTCATCAGAGACCTTACATTATTTTTCTCCTCATTTATCAGAATTTTCGACCTCTTTCCTACTATCATCCCACTCTTTGCCCCCATAAGGACCCTTCTGTCCTATATACAACATTGATCCTGGCTACAATCATACAGACCCAAAGCGGAAATATCACTTTACCTTAATCTTTATTTGTTACAAACTTGTACAAAATTGCAATTCCACAATAAATAAATGATGTCTAAAACTAAGAACATTCCATAAACAACAAAAAGGTAAATAAATAAAATCTCAGATTGTTACAATGTATCAGGAAAGCTTCCTGAAAAAAAAAATAGTAACAGATAAGAGTCCTGACTCAGGAAGGCTTTAATTATCCATTGGTGTGCCATGGTGGTGGTATCTTGACGGTGACATCTACCAATCTTTATAGGTGTTCTCATCCATTGTTGTAAAAAGAAACAAAAAAAAAGTTGCAACAACCTGAGAAAATGTAAAGTTCTTGTACTTGTCACTAGTGGTTTAGTCTCTCTGTAGTTGGTGCAGACAAGCTGGAGGCATCCTGTGACACTAGAGATGATATAGAACTATAAGACCCAGCATCCTCTGCCAGCCACAATGGATATTAGGAGTTGTAGTCCCATAAATTGGAATGTGTAGATTTAGACATTCCTACGCAATATATGGAAATTATAAAAGGTGAAAAAAGTAAAAGTAAAAAAAAAAATCATTGATTCCACCAGGTATCTTGGGTGGCCTAGCCGAAGAGTGACATCCAAGCCTTTGCTGCGAAGTCGGCCGTTAATTCGTCCGGTTAGTATTCGGGCTGAGGCTCCTCCAAGGTTTATCCGCTGGACAGAATGTCAGGATCTGTGTTGTGAAAACAGGAAATGGTGCTTGAGCCGTCTGTTATAAGTCGAGGTTTAGTCTCACAGAATCAAAGAAAAGTATTCAGTTAATAAGAGGCACGTCGGGGAGATAGAAGCTAGTGGACGGGGGACCCAAAAAAAGGAAAGTGTGACCCGGAACGACGACATTAGCGAGTTTACTAACAGACTGCATGGATTCAGTTCTTTACAGGTAAAAACAATATAAATGTACACAAGAAATACTCTGTGCTGCTGGGAACTCTGTTCCTTTCCCCATGTCATCTCCCAGAAGAATGGCATACTTTTCTCCTGAAATGCTCTGTGGTGCTGGGCCACATTCCTTCCACCATAAATCTCGGTCTCCCACCTCCCACAAGATCAATACAGTCCTCCCTCAAAATACTCTGTGCTGCTGGGAACCCTATTCCTTTAACCATGTAACGTCCCAGAAGAATGGCATACTTTTCTCCTGAAATGCTCTGTGCTGCTGAAACCACATTCTTTCCCTTATAGATGTCAGTCTCTCAACAAAGTCCTCTCTCAAAATACTCTGTGCTGCTGTGATCCTGCTCCTGCAAGAAATCCCAATCAGCCTCTTCCTGCAGACGTTTGGGATTGCAGGTTCCGTCCTTTCTTATACAGTTGCCGGGCCCCGGCCTCCATCTTCCGCTGCCGCCGGCTGTGACATTCTCATCACAGATCCTGATCTACTATCTGGTGTAAGGATCACCTCGTACCTAATCCATTACTGCACCGGAGAAGCCGCTGGGCATTTCATACAGCAGGAAACGTTCCTGACAATCAGTGCCGGATACAAGCAAAACGTCCGCATCCAGTAACACCTGCTGCAAGCGAGGAACACGCTATCGCTCTATGTTTTCAGCCATTCAGGGCTGGAGAACTGATGACTGCAGCCTGTTTCACCAGCACCTTGCCTCATTAATGCTGCACACTCTTCACTCTAAAGGGGTCTCAGGGATCAGACCCCGACTAACTTACAGATATGCCATCCCTTTAAACAGGCATTTAATTTATTTTAATGGCCACAATGTAATGATTTAATTTCCCCCTGGGGGATTACTCGCTTGGTACAATGTTCCCCTCAGGGGCATAACTACAATAGGTGCAAGGTTTGCAATTGCACCCGAGCACTGGAGCCTAGGGGGTCTGTTGTGAACACACTGGATCTGACTTCTGAGTTTGGGCTCCCTCTGGTGGCTGCTGATAGTAATGAAGCTGCTTTGGCTAACAGAAGTCATTCACCTGGTGGCGATGAATGGCAATCAGGTGGGACTGACTGGGAAGATATAAGTGAGCTACCTTCCCATGATCCTCGCCGGTGATTTGTTGCTTCCTGGTCTCTTTTGGAAGTGAGCTTGCTTCCTGCTTCTCCTGCAACCTTCAGATAAGTTATTTGCTGTTTTTTCTTTGGCATTTGTTTTTGTCTATCTCAGTTTTCTGCCCTTCTGGAGTTAGTACAGCCAGGTTCCCCTGCTGGGCCTGTGCTGGCCTCTGTTTCTCATTTGCCATTGTTTATGTATTATCAGTTCCCTGTTATATCAGTATCCGCTCATTTGCTACCAGTTACACCTGAGTTCTGATCTAGCGGGGGAAAGGTCATGTGGTCTCAGTATTTTTGTATATCAGACTGGTTGGAGTTTTTCTTAGAGTTTTTGCTGGATTGCAGACAGTATTCTTTCCTGTTCTATCTAGATAGTTTGGGCCCCAGCATTTGCGCGCTCTATTTTCTACCTGTGTTTGTATTTCATCTTGTCTTACCGCCAATATATGTTTGGGGGCTACCTATTCCTTTGTGGGGCCCTACTCCGGGGCAGTTAGCTTTCCCCTTTCTGTCTTTAGGCTTGGTTATCTCTCCGGCTGTGTCAAGGCGTTTCGGGCACCTTAGGCACGTCCCACGGCTGCTTCTATTTGTGCTGTCAGTTCAGGGGTCTGCAATCAGCTAGTTACCAACCTCTCTCGGTGACTGGTTGCCTAGGCTATTTTGGCTACTGTCCTCCTCGGCTACCAAAACATAACAGGGGTCCCAAAAGGACCCTTTGGCCTACATGAAAAGACCAATGCTATTGAAGACTTGCAATGATTGGGGACCCTGTTGGAGCTTTGGCATTGGGGCACATGAGCTTCACATCACACCAATGGTTCCCCTGCAGATTAAAGTTGATCGCTTAAGGTCCCAACTTATTTTCTAGAGCCCCACCGGACCATAAACATTAGATTAAAGTCGTCTGAAACTGTCTATATCAGAGGGATTGGGCGACGGTCTAACGTGCATTAGGACCCCCTGACTCTCCTCCAATAAATAATGTCAGAGGAGAGAAGTATCCGTCATGTTGAAATTCTGAGTGGCAGATTTTTTTATTTTTTGTTTTTAAGAGAGAGAAGTCTGACAGTCGGCCAATCAGTGTTCAAGGGCATGGAGGAATCGGGAGAGGCCGCCATCTAATGTGTATGGGGGCCTTGAGTAGGACTTGCAACAACACAAATTACTGCAAGGATCACGGGCCAGAAATCAGGTCTTTGATCCATCGCACAAAGTCTCGACTTTCTACCGTCACCCATGGGATCACTGAGGAAAAATAACGGAACCTAGTAAAGTGAACCAGTCATGGATCAGAGCCCAGTTGCACGAAAGCAGAAAGCTATGTGGGAACAATAGTGAAAAATGTGACTAGTCCAGCCCTGCCACTGGGTAGCTTCTACCCGTACCTCTGCAGGAGACTGACAGGTCTCTGGATGTGCGCATGTGGAAGAAACTGGTCAATCAAAAAGAGCGGTGAAGGAGGAAACTGGCCAAGGGCAGCATTGGACTAGTCTTTATAATCCCCGACTGAATCTTTAACGGGAACCTGTAAGGTCCAATAACACCATTAACCTGCAGATATGGGGTTAATAGCATTATGGAGATGCCCGGCCGCTGTGCTTAAAGTGCTGTACCTGGGAGAAAATTGATTTTATTTTTCTCAGGAACCGCCGGCTTTCAGTGATACAGGCATGCCGGG
>VIAB01000087.1:362006-384314 GCA_009801035.1 Oophaga pumilio
CAGTGCAGACATGGCTCAGAATTTGGGACAAATATCCCACAGTGGAGTAAAACAGTCCACAGAGGAAGGTAAACAACCTAAATAGGAAGGAGAACACATCTTACACAGGAGAGAATAACCTAGATTGAAGGGGGACAAGCATGACTTAACCAAACATGATGCAAAGAGGACTTTGCTCTTCATTATTACTCACAGCATTCAAGTTTTCTAATGATAAGTGGATACAAGATTTTTGGAAATTGGGGTTGCCCTGGATTCTGTCATTTCTACACTATTTACCTATAAATTACAGCAGGATTTTCTCATTGACATTTTATAGGGAATCTATGTAAAGCATGCGATGAATCGTCTCTGCATATAAGACAACCGTAGTCATTGCTGTATGAAGCAGCTGCATGCTAATATGTTCCCACTCCGGCCGGGGACGTTTATCTTCTCCATCACTTATCAGCCGCAGATCAATATCTGAACATGATCTGGTGTTTCAGCCAAGAGATTCATTCTAAATTAAAATGCGGCCAACGGCGGGGGCCGGAGGGTATCCTGAAATCTCTGTCTGCAGAATAAATGAAGTTTCTCATTGCAGAATAGAAACATTTATATACATAATTGCGGGCAGGAACCCAGTATTGATAAATGATTAATTTGTCAATACCTCCCATATCAATAGGACACAAATATAAAATGTCACTTCAAGCCATGTATAAATTAGGAGGAATGAGGCAAGGATCAATACAGAGAAAGAACGTTCCCCGACAATAAGGCACGATCTGAATGAAGAGACGCAGCGGTCATCACCACCGCGTCCTTAATGTGACATTAGGCTTCCCGAATGCAACAGATTATTAATCAAACTCAACAAACTGCCCAGTGTTCAAAGATATCATTATTTCCAGAATTGGAAATTACCCTTGCATTTCCCAAGACAAAAAAAAAAAATCTGCAAATTTTACCAATTTTCAAAGCATTGCATGGCAAGTAGGCAGGATGATTACAGAGGGAGGTGGGGGGGCGCTGTTGCATTACCAATTATAGACATTATTGGTTATGCCTACAGTAGTGGTAAAAAATGGTACTGCAGGTTACAAATATAGCACAAAATGTAAAAACTATTAATAAATTAAAAACCTGATTTTCATAGATTTATGCTATACAGTTCTTCCTTCCTGCGTTCTCCACTATGGGGAGCTTACTGCACACTATGCTTTTATTTGAGCTCAGTGTTCCTAAGCTCCCCCTAGTAGTGGCTGCAGACTGACAGAATTTTATCACTGAGCTCTGTATGTACTGTATATGCAGAGAATATGAATCTGAAAATCAGAGCTTTAACTATTATATAGAAGTAACAGAAAGGGTTCTTAACTTAAAAACAAAGATATTCGTTGGGATTTATTTTGGGCCATGTTTAATATACACATTTCAGATTTGATATTTTTTTTCATAAAAAGCAAACAGAAAGATATAAAAAAAAGTTTCACATTTGTTACAATTAAAAAAATAAACAGACATAAAAATAAATAAAACAAAATATCAAAATTGTTTCCCATTTGTTATATTTTAAAAAAATAAGATAAAATAATAAAAATAAACAAACAGACTATACAAAAATAAACATTAATCTAAAAATAAAAACCCATTTGTTATATTAAAAAATATATAAATAAATAAACTAGTGGAGAAAGGTTGAACTTGGTCTTTTTTCAATGTATGTAACATACTTGCTACTGCGACTTCTGTAGCTGACCAAACTCCTAAAACTTTGGATTATCTATACTATGCCTCATCGTGAGCAAAGAAGAAAAATGTCAGAATTGCTGTTTTTTTGGTCACCTCAAACACAAAGAAAAAGTATACAAAGTGAGCAAAAGTTATATGAATGATATAATAGTACTAATAAAAACTACGGTAAATCTCTCCCTGGGAAAAATAAGCCTCTCGTATAATCACTCCACTGATGGAAAGATAGAAGAAAAAATAATAAAAGTTAAAAAGTTATTTTCCCAAGAACCATTAATGTTTGACACAAAAGAATCTATAAAAAAAAGGTCTAAATTTGTGAAAGTAATGTAGTAAAACGTAACAAAACACATATAAATCTCTATAATTTGTACTTTCCTGGCTCTGGACCGAGAGGGGATGAAAAAAGAATTAAAAAAAAAAAAGAAAGAAAATTGGCAAGAAGGAGTTAATATTGGGTAATTTAT
The DNA here is from genome assembly GCA_009801035.1 of Oophaga pumilio. NCBI lineage: Eukaryota > Metazoa > Chordata > Amphibia > Anura > Dendrobatidae > Oophaga > Oophaga pumilio. Next base: position 364,211 of record VIAB01000087.1, read on the forward strand.
AGGAACCATTATCATTACTGAGTCCAGGCAAACATGAAATTACTGACATATCGCCAGGAGCTGTGACATTAGGAGTAAATGTCTGGCTGTGGAGTATCAGCGGTATTATACATGAAGGTAATGCCGAGATATTACTACCGGGATCCCACAGAATCTGTTTACTGGATAGAACCTGAGCGCCATAAACCCCAAATTATTCGGAGAATCCGCATCATAATCCTGCAAGGTGCGAGGCGCGGCGGCAGTAATTACAGACATGGTGGGATAATATGCTGACGTACAGGCAGAGGCCGGAGAAGACCCAAGTCATAGCGGGTGATGAATATGCGTGAGCGTGGATGTCACCTTCGGCAACTGAGATGCACCAACTCACCAGACAGTATCACACATGATAGGATTAGATACCTTGGCTCAACCGGCAATAATATACGAGACACGAGGAATAAATATCCCATCGGTATTTAAAATGATAGGATTAGATACATCAGCTCAGAACATAGCATCACACAATAGAATTAGATACACCGGCTCAGAACATAGTACCACACAATAGGATTAGAAGCGTCGGCTCAGAACATAGTACCACACAATAGGATTAGATGCACCGGCTCAGAACACAATAGCATTAGATACACCAGCTCAGAACATAGTAGCACAAAATAGGATTAGATACACCAGCTCAGAACATAGTACCACACAATAGGATTAGATACACCAGCTCAGAACATAGATCCACACAATAGGATTAGATGCATCGGCTCAGAACATAGTACCACACAATAGGATTAGATGCACCGGCTCAGAAAATAGTATCAGACAATAGGATTAGATACACTGGCTCAGAACATAGCTCCACACAATAGGATTAGATACACCGGCTCAGAACATAGTACCACACAATAGGATTAGATGCACCGGCTCAGAAAATAGTATCACACAATAGGATTAGATACACCGGCTCAGAACATAGCTCCACACAATCGGATTAGATACATCAGCTCAGAACATATATGAACACAGTATCACAGTTAACAGGCTTGGATACACTATCTTAAACAGCATCCCACATGAATGGATTACATATACAAGCTGATATAAAAATTGATAAGATCAGATGCAATGGCTCAGATGCTAAATATGTGGCTTAGATACACTTACTCAGCAGACAGGATCCCGTATGACGGAGGGCTCGCTGATATTCACCTGAGATTCCCTTACATACTTAGACATCAGATATTTATGTGAGCGCCCACCTTCCAATGTAACATTGCTGACAACTGCCCCCCACTCATACAAATCAGGGGGTGTCAGGACCCAAAATCCCCAGGTAGAATTCACCTTCTCCCAGTCCCTGCCCCATGAATCCCCCATATGCCCAAGTAGAGTCATTTTCTCCTAGCCCCGGCCCCATGAATCCCTTCATATCCCCTTACCTTGGCTGTGAGTTTTGCCAGCAGCTCCTGTAAATCCATGATTCCTTGCACAAGACTCAGGAAATCGCTGCAGGTCGGGCATGCTCCATAAGACAAGACAAGAGAACGCAAGTAAAAACCACGGATTAAACATGATGCATCCAGACAGCAGAGACCATTTACATGCAAATGAGGATATTAAGCGGCAACGTACTAATACCAACATCTCCATCAATGTAGGGACGAGCAGCGCAACTTCATCTGCTTCTAAGGGAAACAAATGTATCTAATCATCAATCAGGGTGATACACTGCAACGCTGCCGCTCTGCGAGTCACTAAAAGCACAAGCTGCTGTCTCCTGTCCTCGCCATCCTGCTCCAGATATTAGTTTATTATCTTGTACCAAGCCTATGATAGTACAAAAGTGGTAGAGCTGAAATTGCCACTTGGTTATTTTTGTGCCATGAAGTCCGTTGAAAATAAATACATCCACAAAAAATGCAAAGTCCCCTCAGCTGTAACAGGGTATCCAATAAAGGGGTTGGCATCCCCCTCGATCAGCCGCCAGGGTGGACGGTGTTTGAACTGCACAGCTCCGTACACTCTGTAGTGGCTGTTCCCAGGTACTGCAATTCAGTTCATTGGAGCTGAGCTGCAGTTCCGAGAACGGCCACTACACCAGGCTCGGATTTTTTTTTTTTTTTTTTGGGGGGGGGGGCTCTGTACAGTGTGTAGTTCTGGCAGCCATGAGAACTATTAACAACTGATTAGTGGGGGCGCCAGGTGTCAGGGTCCACATTGATTTGATAATGATTGCGAGGTTCTCCATCTTGGACTATCCCTTTAAGCTTCCTTTAACACACCATTACTCGATATTGTGCATTTATGTTCCTGAATTACAACGCTTGTTAAGAATAGTTTTCACTTACTGCGATTCAGGTTTGGGCACTGTGTTATGTATCCGCTCGGCATAAAGATGAGTTTCACGTCTTGAATCACTCCCTGGGGAATGAAGCAGAGAATTTGCGGTCAGTGACAAAATTCACATGTAATGCAGATCAATCGCTCAACTGCCTTCAGAACAAGGATTTTGGCAGCGGAGGAGTTTGCATGTCAAGTAATACACAGATCTGGGAAAGATGGGGGGGCGGCACTGTGCAACTGCACCAACCCAAGGGCCCCGCTTTGTATATAATAGCCAAATTGGCACCAATCCTGAGCAGCAGAGGACTTTATATTCAGACCAAGATAAAATATTTGGCGGAACTGAATACTGATGCGGTTTCCAAACTTTTTAATATACTTTGTGACTATCTATATGTGCCTGCAGATTTTTCAAAAACAAGTCCAGCAATACCTTTACATGGCCAGTCCGCTCCTCCATTCCTGAGAAATCAGCGTCTGAATTCATATGCAAATGAGGCTGAAGAGCTAGGGTAGATCTGAAGCCTCTTTCACTCCAGCTCTACTCTTCCTTCCAGCCTTGCAGCTTTCTGACTGAAAGCCTCAATGCTGTGTGACTTCTGGCAAAGAAGCCATGAGTCAAGTAGGAGGTGTTGGACAAGGAATAGAGCTGGAGTGACATAGGCTTCAGATCTATCATAGCTCATTTGCAAATAAATTCAAATGCTGATTTCTCAGTAATGGAGGAACAGACTGGTCATTTAATGCTGTTTCGGGACTTGTCTTTTAAAAATCTACATGCGCATATAAATAGTCTGGAGGGGAAAGGGGGCTCTTGCTGACAAAGTCCCTTGAATTCCTCACTATGTTCACACCTCCACTTGGTTACATTCAACACAGATCAAATATGTCTCACATCTGAGAGTTTGTCATCATTGTATGCAGTTCAGACAATCCTCAAAGCTAAATTCACCAGCAGCAAAACTTTGCAATATATCTTATCAGAGAAAACTGCTTTCTTCACTTATGAGCCATTTCTTACCCAAGAAGCTGTATATCCATAAAGAAGAAAGCGGATAGGCACATACCATCCCGTGCAGCAAAATCCTTTATTGTGGCATCATCATACCAACAGCAGGCAGATAAAACAATGGAGCAAATTCAGACGACGATCGTTTTGCGCTTACATTGCGCTTCAACAGGTCATATTATGTAAGTGCGAAACGATCGTCGTCTGAATTTGCTCCATCGTTTTATCTGCCTGCTGTTGGTATGATGATGCCACAATAAAGGATTTTGCTGCACGGGACGGTATGTGCCTATCCGCTTTCTTCTTTATGGATATACAGATTCTTTTTCTTTGGAAGTGGCACCCATAATTCCTGTACTGTGTGCAGCTTCATTAACCCGAGGTCATACAGCTGTGCCTTCATCCTGTTTCTCTCCTATGTTACCCAAGAAACTGCACCCCTTAAAGAAGCACACCTCCTACTCCTTTCTCCCACCGTTTTTAACCTCTTAATATATTGCAATCATCATATTATATAGCACTGTGTACTTACAATTGCTCATTTTGCCTTTCTACTCAGCTAATTCTTCTCTTTACCATTAGGTCTATGAAATCACCTGATTAAAAACGGACTAGCTGAATCCTTCTAGGCTCTATGTAGAAACAGTATGTCTCTTTTCCCTGCATGAGTCACTGCAAAAGTCCCTGGTAGGGGGAGGAGCAGAGCAACTGGGTCAAGAGGTGAAGAAGGCAATATCTCATGGACAGACAAGAGACTTCTTGTTTCTACATAGAGCAGATTAAATTAATTCACTGAAAAAAAAAACACAGCTCAACTCTATCTTGCACAACACAAAAAAGACTGTCAGTGCAGAGAGCTGTCAGGTTACACAACATAATTGAAGTCTATGAAAGGGGTGAGGAGGAGAGAATAGACCAGTACAGATTCTAGCTTATTTATCACAGTGCTGGATTCACAGCTACTCAGCTCAAGACTGCTGAATAACGTCCTCCATGCTTCTTCTGCTTTTGTCTGTGTGCTAACAAAGGAAAAAGCACAAATCCTTCTCCCTCGGTGTACTGTGTATGGGAGACAACATAGCAGCTAGTATTCTCCCACCGGCTCACAATTAATTGCAAACTACAGACAGAGCCTGCAGAGGGGAGGAAAACTAGTGAAAAATGCACGATACAAGCCACACAATGGCTACAAATGGAGTCAATCCTAAGCTTATTCTGAAAACATACCCTCTAGTTAACCTCTAAATGGGTTTAAGTTGCAATACCAAACACAAGTTATGGCAAAAGTGGTGCTGTTTCAAAAGTAAGACTTTTTTCTAATTGCAACTCCTTAAAGTCTATGTATGGGGTTTTAAAGTCAGTTTATCAAAACAGAATGACTGTTTAAACTAAGCATAAGCGCTCGGTGCTCCATTGACATGGTCAAACAGTTGAGTGCACCTTCCCACCGGCTTGTTTCTAATCTTTCTCTACCCTTATATGACCCTATTAAGCCAGAGCTGTCAATCAAATAAGAGAAGTGTTGAGAGTCCTGACAAATTCCCTTGACTATGAACAGCCCATTCGCTGGTAAAAGGCATGGATTTTAAATCGGTGAAAAAAAAATTAACAACACAGTCAATTTAGAAAGTTGCAGAAATTTTCACTAATATCACAAATTAGAAAATATGTTGTCATTCATAATAGCCAGATATACAGAATAATAACTGGTTCTATGGGGATCCAGGAGCATTTCTCAGATCCAGGTGCGTTTACTGGATCAAGGCACATTTACCGGATCCATGCAATCCCTGCATGTGTTGCGGATGTCGAACAGCTGCTAAAGATGCAGTGCCGGGGACTCTAACATATTATTCGAGCATGCCGAAGACAGGTGGTTAGCACACGAGCATGCTCTGATAACGCCTAATCCGCTCATCACTAATTAAGAGGAATAAATACGCACCATTATTAAATCAGTGATTTCCTATCGATGGCTCTCCAGCTATCGCAAAACTACAACTCCCAGCATGCTCTGAGAGCCTGTGGATGGCCGTAGGTTTAAAATTGCTGCATTCGTTTAAAATCTCTGTTTATTAAAGAAGACTCCAATGTAAAGATGAGAAATAAGTATCCTACATAATAGAAGTGGAGAGACAAAGCAACAAAGCGCTCACGGGGCATCACAAGACCGTGCAATTCAGGACATAAACCATCACAATTATGAAGATAAGTAATTTCATGGAAGAATCAATAGTCAGATTATTAAATCCTGCAGCCGAAAATATTACAAAGCAAAATTACCGATGGGAACATGAAGATTTATAGTGAGGGGAGAGAAGATGGATATCAAGAAAAGGGCGAACAGGATCCGTTGATCACATGCAGGATATATGTAATGGAGACGACATATGCCACAGAGGTGTATGGGAATCATCACCATTCATCTGCCTGGGCTCAGGAGCTCACAATCTAATCTTCCTCAGGAATTTAGCTCCTCTGGGGCGGATCTAAATCTGTCACTACAGTGATGACTTGTGATGCACACGAGACATGTAATATTTAAAGGGATTGCCCGGAATGCAAAACAATGGCTGCTTTCTTCTGCAAACAGTGCCACACCTGCCCACAGGTTGCATCTGATAAAAGGGGTTATGAGTAACAAAGAGGTTGGACACCACTTTTTTTTTTATTGATGGCCTATTCTTGGGTTAGGCCATTAATATCTGATGGGTGGGGGCACGGCACCCTGTACCCACCGCCGATCAGCTGTTACGAACACTGGATGCTGAAAACTATGGTGGTCACAGCTGGGTACTGCAGATCCAGCGTCTATTAATTTGAATAGAGTGGACCTGCAGTACCCAGCCACGGCCACTATAGAAGTGATGGCGCTGTTTAATGTAGCATCTCAGAACTTTCAGGCACTGCCAGCAACAGCTGATCAGCAGAGGTGCCAGGTGTCTCACCTCCACTGGAAGTAGTGGCCAACCCCTTTGATTGAGGACCTAAACTTGCATCAGTATGAGATCAGTGGGGGTCTGACATCCTGGATTGCCATAATCATTTGAAAATTACTTCGGCATTCAAGTAAATGAGGCAACAAAGTGCAATACTCACAAGTGGCAACTAAATAATGTATGGGGCTACTGAGTCCTGCCCCCCTCCCCGAGCACATGGAGGGGTGTGTGGCCCTCAAAAGAAATGCGAACCCACACCATTACTGACCCACTGCCAAACTGGTCATGCTGGAGGATGTTGCAGGCAGAAGAACATTCTCCATGGCGTCTCCAGACTCTGTCATGTCTGTCACATGTGCTCAGTGTGAACCTGCTCTCATCCATGAAGAGCACAGGGCGCCAATGTCGAATCTGCCAATCTTGGAAGTCTCTGGCCAATCCCAATAGACCTGCATGGTGTTGGGCTGTAAGCACAACACCCACTTATGGACGTTGGGCTTTCATACCACCCTCATGGAGTCTATTTCTGACAGTTTGAGCAGATACATTGGTGTTAGGGGCCTGGTGGAGGTCATTTTGTAGGGTTCTTGCACTGCTCCTCCTGTTCCTCCTTGCACAAAGGAGGAGGTAGCAGTCCTGCTGCTGGATTGTTGCACTACTACGGCCCCCTCCATGTCTCCTGGTGTACTGGCCTGTCTCTTGGTATCTGCTCCATGCTCTGGACTCCTGGACTGTGTGCTGACAGACACAGCCTTCCTTTTTGCCACAGCTTGCATTAATGTGCCATCCTGGATGAGCTGCACTACCTGAGCAACTTCTGTGGGTTGTAGACACCACCTCATGCTACTGTACAGTACCTCTAGGGGTGAGAACAATGACAAAATGCAAAAGTGACCAAAACAACAGCCAAAAAGGATGAGGACAGAGAAATGGTCTGTGGTCACCCCCTGCAGAACCACTTCTTCATAGGATGCCGATTGCCTAGAATTTCTAACTGTTGTCTGTTACATTTGCACAGCTGCAGGGGAAATTCATTCACAATTGGTGTGGCTTCATAACTAGACGGCTTAATCTCACAGAAGTGTGATTAACTTATATTGTGTTAAGCGTTTCCTTTATATTTTTGAGCATTATAATATATATACAGTATATTATTATATTTATTACCATTTATATATAAATTATCAAATGTTAAAAACTGATTTGCACAAAATCTCTTGCACACATTTTTTTTCAACTTTTTGACCTCAGAAAACTTGAAGTAAGGGGAAAGATAAATTCCTTCCTTTATTTTCAGTTTGTTTTAATTCCTCGCTATTCCTAAGATCTCTGCTTGCTGTCAGTTAACATTCAGGAGCGGATACAGGCAGCAGAAGGTTTGTCTATACTTTTGAACACTTACATTCCGATTTGGGGAATTATTAAATCCCACTTAAAAATAATTGAGTTAAATATCTTGTAAATAATCTCTGAGCTCCTGATTCTGCCAGTCTTTCCCGTTTTGCTCTGTGTCGATCCATTGCAGAGAAATTCATGTTTGTTGCAACTGGGCATTTCTTCAGAGTCTGGGGGCGTGTGCTTTTATCGGGGCAAAGCTGCCAATCACAGCTTTGGAGTGTCTGAGGCTGCTATATCAACTGCCAAGCTGTGATTGGCCGCATCTTGGAGAAAGGAATTAAAAACGCATGCCCCTGAGGAAGACTCTGAATTGAGATTTCACATACTGAGCTCCAGAAGAAACAAATGTGAATATCTCTGCAATGGAGCGACGCAGAGCAAAATGGAAAAGAGCGGAAGAATCAGGGGAACTCCTTGATGTTTACAAGGTGTATTCTTTTTTTGGCGCAGTTGACTGGTCCCTTTTAAATTCACACAATCACCTACAAAAGCTCCCATTTTGGGCACATTCACACAAGCCCTCGCTCTTTGAGGTCAATTTTGTAGAACAATACTGATAAAAGCAAGACATTTGAGAGTTAAAGTTTATTCCAGACAGTAAAGTGTTTGAGACCCTTAGTAAGGAGGTGAAATATTCGGGGCCTCCTGGAGAATCCCATGAGATAATTAGGCATATTGGTCCTTACTGGCTTCGTTGCTCAAAGCAACCAATCGCAGCACAGCTTTAATTTTCTAAACAACTCTGACAAATTGAAAGCTGCGCTGTGATTGGTTGCTATGGGCAACAGAGCTTTTCTTTTGGACAGATTGATAAATGTTCTCTGTAGTCTTGCTAATAAATGTTCTAGAACACAGCGCAGCTGTTCTTTGCTCTCCATCTTGTGCTCACAGGCCGATCTGAGGACTCGTTAACCCACATTAAATTACAGTTTTATGGAACACAATTTTTCGGAGCGAGTTAACACCAAATCTTGAAAAAAAAAAAGGACGTTTTCTGTCTGAATAGTTATGGAATAGCAATAAAATATCTGAAGTGCTTTTACTAAAACAAGGACATTTTTCCACCTTCACCACATTTCCTAACAGACGGTATAGAATGAGTAACTACCATCAGGTCATTTCGGGAAGTAACCGGCTTTCCTAGGGTGCTGAATGGCAGTTTGTAAGGCCGGCATCAGCACCTGGCAGAACCCCAGCTAGTACCAGGCCCCATCTGCCCAGATTTCAGTCTGCGACATCCACCGTACAAGTAAAATGGATGTACACCCTCCGAGTATGGAGAAGACCTGGAAAACCAGCTCCATATACTGTGAGTCATGGCCGAGTCATAGAGCTGCTAACCAAGGTCAACTGCTGCGATGCTGTTGTCAATCCCGACAGCGGCATTTAGAGGGGTTGTGCCAAGTTTGGAACAAGTTACCTCTTATCTACACAATCCCAGTGTCTGGGGGTCCAACCACTGGGACCCCCATCAGGGCTCTGGAATGAATGGTGCGGTGATCGATCATGGCAGTTTTGCACCATTCAATCTTCTAAGACAACCGAAGATCAGCCGAACGTTGAGCTCGACAATCTCTGGAGATCTCATATGAAATGAATGTAGCAACAGAGCGCATGATCGACCACCGCTTCATTCACAGTGGGCTCTCGGGATCGGTGGAAGTCCCCGGGGTCAGATGCTCAGTGATCGGGAAGTTACCCATATATTGGTTTCCAAACATGGTACTAGCTTTTTAAGAGATTGGAAATGCTGCAGGGTGTCCCATCAGATCCACATTGGTCCCTCGCAACATGATTGTAGAGTCCTCATGGTCCAGCCTAACAGCAGGGTCTGTGGAAGGACTACATTTACAATAAACTGTAAAATTACAGAATTGCTCTGAATTGTACAAGTGATCCCGGTTTCAAGTCCTCTATGGGGGACCAAGAAAGAAAGAAAAAACGTAAAAAACAAACAAAAAATGTACTTATCTCGCATCGCTGATTTAATATAAAATATGAACTTCTAAAATACATTACACATCACATACTGTGAATTTCGAAAAGGAGAAGCAAATTAAAATAGCAGAATTGCTGGTTCAAGGTCAGTCCAAAAAATGGAATAAAAAGATCACAAAGTCGTATAGACCCAAAAATGATGTTGACAAAAAGTCCAGCTTGCAGTAAAACAAGCCCTGATATGACTATTGACCGGAAAAGCAAAAGGAAGAAAAATTATAGTTTTCGGAAGGAGAGGAGGAAAAATAAAAAGCATCTCTGTCGACAAAGGGCTCTCATAAACATGGAGCCAGCCCTGGCTGTTATATATGGGAGGGCGTCCATAATGGTCTTATGGACCAGGAAGAAGAGTGAGGGCTGGGAAATGTCCCTTTTCTCCAAGTGGAAGCTGAATCGGTGAAACGCAAGAGAGTAGGAGAAGGAAATAAGAACAAGGTTGTCTTATCTCTGCATGGTGTGGAATGGAGGCCTGAACCGGCTTTAGTCATGGGTACCATTGTGAGGTTTCTTATTGGGACCCCTACGTTCAATAAGGCACATTTGTTATTTTGGATCCTGGGGAATTAATATAAATGATGTGGAAGGTATAATAGGGAGCTGACCGCGAGTCAACCAGCACTCTTCAAGGGGTTGTCCACTACTGCGATACTTTCTTCTTTAGATGGTGGGCTAGCCTGTGCAGATCTCTAGTGCCGGTTGTGTCTTCTCTACTTAAATATTTTGATTAATGTAATTGTTGGTATCAACATGTAAGGAGTCATCCCAGCAGGAGACTTTATTGCCATACATACCTAATTAGTCACTATAACGAAACAGCCGTTCCATTAAAGAGATTTATAGCTTTGTCTTTAACACTTACTAAGTAACACTAACTGTTCCAAGACAGACTATGCTTTAGCCCCTGCAGCCTCAGGAAGGGATAAATCCACACATGGGGCTGGTATCCAATTTTTTAGATATCCAGGTGCTCATCCATCCCCCAAAAGAAGGTTGAACAATCAGACCTAGGCTGGAATTGGACTGGCATCCAGTAACGACAGCTGCATAGTTGGTAACAGGTTAGTCAAGAAATAAGGACAGCTTTATCTTCCAAAGCACAGATGACAAGCCCTTTAGGATATTCACTCCATTTACTGTAATACTGAGAAGAATCTTTGGATATAATACACAATGGCCCAGGAGCAGATAGTACTTCTGTTTCACTTATAGGGAGAAAACACAATTTCTGTAGACCTCTGCCTCCCCGCTTATCTATTGCCCCACCCCTGCTTAATTTTAACTTACATGTGGTCTTCCAAAATGGTAGTAAATTTACCCAACGCACTTTATAAAATAGGAACATTTCTAAAAGCGCATATGATCTAAAATTTATACTTACAGTAGGTGGAAAATCTAAAAAACATATATATACAAAAAAGTATTATCTTTTCCATATGAGTATTTTATAAAGATTAGTCTAGATAAAAGGTGGAGCTTTTAAGTAGGGGTGGAGTCCACAAGATGAAAATCGCCTGTTTTTTCCATTTTTTATACACTCAAGTGAACTTGGCCTTACAGGAAGAAGCAGCGGTCATCCGTCAGCTGGTCTTTTCTGAGTGATCTGTACGACTGCTGCAATATAATCTATATATCATCAGCAATAATCCGCCTTATAGTTAAAGGGATGCATATGAATTCCATTTCTGGCATCATTTTGGAAAGAGCAGTTATCATTTGACAGCTGCTTTCTTCTATATGTTAAGGAAAGGAGCTGCATAAATTCTCCTCTTGGTCCGATTTGAAGGCATTCCCCTATTTTTGGGGAAAATTCTGTTTACTTGGATTGTGGATAAACATAAATATGTAATAACGGTTATATTTTATTTTTTTTTTATCCTTATTCCCACCGAATACAAGAAAACCGTTCCGAACACATGTGGAACATGAATTTGGGATGATCTTCTGCTCGTGTTTATGGGCAGATCTGCATCTAGATTTACAGATAATGGAGAAACGGCTGGATATCGGCGGCTGTCTTAATGCATGTTTTGATTGCGTCTACTCGGAGACATTATCTGGGGAGTTTGCTCAGCTGTTTGGCAAAAGAGCCGCCATAGAACAAAGCAGCAGAAAATAATTCATCTCCTACGGAAACCTCCAGATTTTCCATGCATGGATTAAGTCTTCTTTTATGAGAGCAAGATAGAATAAATTGAAAATAGGCAAAAGGAAAAAAAAAATAACAAAACAAGCTCTTAATATAGTAAATAGAGGGAAAAACATATATCAGGACCCAATGAATCGCCCCGCCTTTTGTGTGATAAGAAATTTATGACTAATACAAAGGGATTTCTTTGGTTGCTGCTACTGAGCCCTCATTCTGTCCGACGCCTGATTACTCTATGGAAAACAGGCGCCTCCTGCCTGGTGCCGAAACACTAAAACAAATTGCCTTAAAATGCACAGGGAGGTCCTGCTGTGGATGTAAATACCTCGCTGAGAGGCGGATAGTATATGACTGGATCAGGGCAGCATTAATATGGAGGAAAAAAAAGGAAACATTACATTGGAGGTAGAGGAAAAAATAAAAGTAGCAATTTTTCACACAAAGATGGGCTCTTAAAGGTCGACAAGGTCATCATCAAAAATCCCTTATATATAGAAAACTCCAAAATAAGATGATGAAAAAAAGGGATAGTAGTTAGCCCATGCAATGTTTCAGCTCTAAAGAGAAATCCTTGCATGAGGAAGACTATGCCATTTTGAATTGAAACATCGCATGGGCTAATTAAAATCCATTTTTCATCATCTGACTTTGGAGTGCTGCCCTATTTGTTGTAAAAAAAAAATGCAGAGCTCCATCTTCAAGTAAAAAAAGTGGACTTCCGTTTAACAGTAGGATACCATAGGGGTCAGTATTGGGCCCTCTTCTTTTTAACATATTTATTAAATTACCTTGTAGGGGGCGTACAGAGTAAGATTTCAATTTCTGCAGATTACGCTAAGCTCTGCAGGGTAATCAACACAGAGGAGAATACTTTAATATTATAGACAGATTTATGTAAGCTGGAGGCTTGGGCTGTGAAATGGAGATTAATGTAGATAAATGTAAGGTTATGCACTTGGGCAGAAAAAAAAATGAGTACTTCTGTCTAAATGGGTAAAACGGTCACTGAAAAAGACTTGGTTGTATGGGTGGAAGGCAAACTCCACTTTAGTGAGCAGTGTCAGGGTATGTGCACACGTTGCAGTTTGGTCTGCAGAATTTTCTGTACAGAATCTGCATCTCTTGGCAGAAACTGCAGGTCAAAATCCACGCAGTTTATATCCTTTTTTTCTCCTTTTTATCTGCAGATTTACTGCAGTTTTTGTGCGGATTTCCCCTGCCTTTTGAGACCCGCAGATTCCTATAATGGAGCAGGTGTCAAAACGCTGCAGTTCTGCACAAAAGAAGTGACATGCTGCAGTTTTCAATCCGCACCAAATCTGCATGGAAAAATCCGCAGCATGTGCACTGCGTTTTTTGATTTCCATTGACTAGAATGGTACTGTACATCACTTGCAGTTCTGCTGCAGATCCACAAGGCAAAATCCGCTGCAGAACTGCAACAGATCTGCAACGTATGCACATACGCTCAGGCAGCTGCTGCCAAAGCAAATAAAATAATGGGATGCATTAAAAGAGGCATAGATGCTCATGACGAGAACATAGTTTTGCCTCTACACAAGTCACTAGTGTGGCCAAAATTAGAATACTGTGTACAATTTTAGCCTCCGGTGTATAAGAAGGACATAGCTGGATTAGAGCGGGTGCAGAAATGAGCAACCAAGGTTACTCAGGGAATGGGTGGACTGCAATATCAAGACCGGTTATTAAACTGCGGTTAATCAGTTTGGAAAAACAAAGGTTTAAGGGAGATCTTATTACAATGTACAAAGGGGACAGTATAGTTAGGCCAGATACAGGGACAAGGGGGCATCCTCTACGTCTACAGCAGGGATATCAAACTCAAATACACAGAGGGACAAAATTAAAAGATTGGACAAACAAAGTCACAGGCCGACCCTGATAGTTATTTAAAAAATATCTACAATTGAGAAAGTTTTTCCTTATTATACTAGTGCCCTGGATTAGAGTCAGGAAGGAATTTTTCCCCTTAATATTAGTGTCTGCCCCATGGGGATTTTGCTTTCCTGTGCATCAGCATGTTAGTCTATAGGATGATTTTGATGGACTTAAGTCTACCTTTAACCTTAAACACTATGAAACTATTCACACATATGTGTGCTGGAGTCACACGCTCCCGATTCATGCCTTTTTATCAATCGGAATTGTCAGACAAGTGGCATACTCCTCCGTGCGCTGTGCCACAAATCTTACTCCATCCCTTATCCTGAAATTGGAGTACAAAAAGGAAAAAAACATAAGTTTTTGTGCAGCTCTTCCTTCTTCCAGATGTATGTGATTTGTTCAAACAAGGCAAGAGTGAAGCCAGCTCTGATTGGCCACAGGGATCGCCAGACATAATGTCAGGCCATCCCTGAGGGAGAGCTAGTTGTTCAGAAACCACTGGAACATCGCTAGCACAGGTCAGGAATATAGGTGTTAGGATTTTACAAGGACGAGATATAGGGTTTGAGATTGTTGTCCGAGTAGTGGTGAACCCTTTTAAATATTCTTTGTTACTGTAGAAACTCCACGTCAACACTCGCGACACTCCACCAGCAAGGATGCAATGACCAATTATACCTTAATATATGGAATCAAAGAGCTTTTGAGAAATAAATGATCCATTCATCAAGTCAAACTATGTTCTGCACCCATTAAATTCCATTTTTCTATAGAAGCAACACAGTATCGGCGAGTATCCAGCAGCTGCCAATGCATCCAGATATTCATTGTGGAATTCAGTAACCATACCCGACTGCATGAGGAATGAAATAAAAGAGATTTAGGCGTATGGGGGAGGGGGAAACTACTCGATTTGTTTGATACTTTGCGACGATTGACATATGTTTGCCATCTGTGGACTACGGAACAGACGAGATAAAATAACAGATGTGGTCTATAAAATATATCATCAATTTTGTTTTGTCCCGATAACTCATTCGCTTTAGCAGACATGACGGGCGGAGACAAGAAGCAGCGGGGGGCTGATGCATCAAGCGGACGGGCTGCTGAAATGACTTTTTTTATGTATTTAAAAATAACTGGCGAGCTCCCGAGATCAACCATTCCGGTTGTGCCATCAAAGACGACTCCATTTCATATCGTCTCCGCTTGATCGGGATTTTTCTTCTTCTTCTCTAACTGGTGGCAGCGTAATCTTTTATGTACGGAATACATTAAGGGGGAAATTGAGTGCGTCGCCGTCCATGTTGATTATGGAAATTCATGACAATTTCACCAGGAATATTACTGTCACATGAACAATTTTCAGAATATGAATAATGTGTTGATGTGAGGGACTCTTGGTGCTTCGGTAGGGGGAGGGTTAAGAGACTTATTTTTTTAAATGATTTTACATGGAGCATAACGAGAAGAAAAGATTATCAAGTCTCCTTCATTATTTTAACTTGCCTCAAAATAGGAGACTTTAACAATAGAGAGAAATCTTGGGAGGAAAAGTTAAGAAATTACATTTTACGGAGGCTAAAGCTCTGAAATTTGGGCAAAAATTAGTGGATATTAGTGGTAAGTGAACGTGCTTGTGTAATGTGATATTCAAGCATGCTCAGGGGTTATCTGAGTATCTTGGGTGTGCTCGATTAATATGTTCGAGACCCCACGGCTGCATGATTTGCAGCGTTTAGAAAGCCGCAACAAATAAAGGGGATTGCCTAACAAACAGGAAATGCCTGCATGTGTTGTAGCTGGTTAAATGCCTCAAATCATGCAGCCGTGGGATCTCAAACTTGTTATTCGAGCTCGCCCAAGATACTCGGAAATCACGTTATCCGAGCACGTTCGCTCATCACAAGTGGACACCTCTATTAACATACTATTTTTAAGAAAAGATGAAGAAAGCGGTCACCAAATGTCCCTAACGAAACTTATCTTTGAAGAAACCAAAGGAATGAAAGGAGTAGAAATCAGAAAATTAGAAAATATTTGGGGAAAGTTGAGCTTTTCCTACAAAAATTAGATTTTTGGCTGATCCCTCCAAAGTCGGTACTGCCGACCAAAACGCGAAGTCGACAACTAGTTTTAGAGTAGTCCTTCTATTTTCTGCACAGGCAGCTAGCCAGAAGGAACACCTCGCTCTAAACACAAGAAGACTAAGCCCATAGGAGAACACAATTACTGAAGACCTTCACCATAAGCTTCCATGAGGAATAACACTATTCCTGCCTATTATATTGCCTGAATCCTATATTTATCACCAGTTTTCCCCACCGCTGAGCCTAATTTTCAGTCATCTCTGAGCTACTAGGTGGAGACTATCTGCTCTGATGTCTCCCATACAGAGCAAAGACAGACATGAGGGATTCCTGCTTTCAAGTCTCTATGCAGCACATGATAAGAAGCAGCCACATAAAAAACACTAAGCATGCATGATATACAACATCACAAAGCTGTGCAGCTGTGAATCCAGCACTGAAGTGAGATAAAACATCTGATACAAGCGGCAGTGGACGCTTATTTCTCACTGCGCCGAGCGCTCCTCAATCCTCCTCCCCCTTCAAACTAAAAAGGTTTTATTAGTACCTGTGACCTGATACTTCAGCGAGTGTGTCTGTACTGCTTTGATAAAGTTGGATTTTACTAGTTTTTCCAGAGTAAATGATGAGGTCAGGAGGCAGGGCAAGACATGACTCATAAGTGGAGAAAGAAGAAGAAAGAATAGAGGAATAGAAGGAGAAGAGGAAAACCAGGAACCCTATGGCTTGATACTATACTATCAAGATAACGGTGGAAAAGACCCTAGGCTTGCACAAGATTGATCTTCCTACAGATCGTTCATCCGTCGAGAGCGAGTCAAAAGCCGTTAAAAAAAAAAATTAGCTTGAACTATTAATTTATGCATAGTTTGTTGAATAGACAGTGACCACTTAATGTTCCAAAGAACTGAAGAAGAGTGTGATATCAACAAGATGGATGAAGACCATCACAATTTCATTAACCTGTCATTGAGGGACCTGACTATCAGAAACAAGGACTGGACCAATCATTAATATAATTTCTCAAAGCTTCATAATCTATTATCATTCAATCACCATGATCTATCATGATCTTCATCCATACATAATCACTACCAATCATGATTATCATCATTAGAAAAGAAGAATCTATGGATCTACATTCTGTGGAAAAAAGTCAACAGATCCTCCTCAGCCAGAAGTTGTAGATCCTACAAAATACCGGGGAGGGTTGCAGAGTGCGGGATTGTAAATCCTCAGTAATAAATTCAATATTCAGTATCATCAGCATCCAATACTGCATCTGTATCTGCAAGCATAGGGCCAGGCTTTAAAAAAAGCTCTACATATTGGATGACATTTTACTAAAATTGCGGCAGAAATGCCTGGACGTCTTACCTTGAAAAACCCATGTTTCCTATTTCGCTGTCCAAGCCACAAGCTGCTTCCAGGCGACAGGTTACTCTCTGGAGGATCAATCACTCGCTCATAAATCCTAGGAAACAAATAAAATAAAAATAAATTGTGAAATATTCTTAAAGGACAAAAACATTCCAAAAGTTGTGCACGTAAACACCATATGTTAGAGCACACGAGACATCAACATGGCCTGTACAATGTGACAGCGAGAGCGAACTTACCAGGGCTGTGGAGTCGGAGTCATGGAGTCGGAGCCCATTTTGGTGGAGTCGCAGTTGGAGTCAGAGTCATGGAAATTGAGGAGTTGGAGGTTTGGCTTACCGACTCCACAGCCCTGGTATGAGGGAGTCGGAGTCGTGGAGTCGGAGTTGGAGTCGGTGTCATGGAAATTGAGGAGTCGGAGTTGGAGTCGGAGGTTTGGCTTGCCGACTCCACAGCCCTGGAACATACCATAGACCCGCACATGCATATCACTAATCTGATGTAACCGGGTGGGATCTTTGTGATGAAAACAATAAAACATTGAGATTTCTGCCCGATCTATAGATTCCTTTTAATGGAGGAAAACCTGACACATAAAGAGTAACACGTTCACAGAGACGCAGGAATTAAATGCCAATATTACAAGAGGACAGAAGAAAGATGATGGAAAATCCCGAAAATATCGGCAAGCATTAATGTTCAACTGATGCAACCGATGAACAGCTTCGCAACCGAGTAACATATCGAGTACATCATACCCATCCAAACCTTCAGAGGGTAAATTTAAAGAACGACTGCAGACAGATAGGACATACAGAGAGGTCAGTATTATAGCAGTTATATTCTTGTACATAGGAGCAGTATTATAGTAGTTATATTCTTGTACATAGGGGCAGTATTATAGTAGTCATATTCTTGTACATAAGAGCAGTATTATAGTAGTTATATTCTTGTACATAGGGACAATATTATAGTAGTTATATTCTTGTACATAGGGGCTGTATTATAATAATTATGCATAGTATAAGTATTATGGTAGTTAGTTATAGTGTAGTATCAGGCATTAAAGAAGTGATGGTAATTATTGCTCGGTTCATGTTGGCATAGTGATGGCTTTTTTGTTTTCATGTGTTGTTTTTTTTTATAATGTCTGTTTTTGTGCGTTCAGTTGTTTGCTAAAAATTGTTTTCCTGCAAATCTGACACTTATTACCGTAAACACTTTGAATTGGATGCAATATGGCTTTGGCAGCTTAAGAGAGCAGAATCCTGACAAATATCTGCCATTCCTGTCATATCAGCTTCCAATCATCCCCATATTTTATTTAGCCTCTGTCTTCATCCCCAGGAAAGGGAACTGATAAAGAGGACAGCGGGGGCAACATGTCTGCCTTCTCTAGGCTCCAGCACAGCACAGTAGATGAAAACGTCTGGGGAACAGTTTTGTGCATGTGAACTGTGCGTGATGCCCCAAACCTTAACCGTAAGTGAAGTCCTAGAACTCACATCCCTGAAGTCCTAATAAGTTTTATCTTAGTTGTGTACTTCAGGGCACTTCTATATTCTGGCATTCACTTTTTAAGAGGAATGCAATGTCAGTTAATTCTGCAGATTGCTAGTTTTACTCTTACTAAGCCTTACATATTAGTTGTTACATCCAGAGCTGCATTCACAATTCTTCTGGTTAAGATCTGAGAATATCTGAATGATAATGTTGGAGTAGTTTATTTTCTACAGACTAATATACGGCTGAGGGTAAATACAACAACCCCAACTATGCACAGTAGCAGAGCATGCTCTGTACGGGTGCTGAACACATAAGGACCTGTAGAGTAATATAGCGAGAGTCAAGAGTCGTAACAAGATTTGTAGTATAAACCGTACATGCAGACTTGAATGTTTTGGGGGCACTCTGACTGTCACCAGATTTAGGGGCACTGGGACCATCACCAGCTTTGGGGGCACTGTGGCCGTCACCAGCTTTGGGAGCACTGTGGCCGTCACCAGCTTTGGGGGCACTGTGGCCGTCACCAGCTTTGGGGGGCACTGTGGCCGTCACCAGCTTTGGGGGGCACTGTGGCAGTCACCAGCTTTGGGGGCACTGTGGCAGTCACCAGCTTTGGGGGCACTGTGGCAGTCACTATATTTGGAGGGCTATGTAGGTATTAGTTTTTGGGATTACAGTGATGTTGCTGCTCTGGTGATACGGAGGTCACTGTTATTTGTCTAAGAATAGATTAGCGTGTGGGCTGCAATTTTATGCATAGGAAATATGTTTAAAGAAACCATGTGTGGGGTCTGCTGAAAATTCTCAAAAGTATTTTCATAAAATCAGTCAGATATAGTAGAAGTATCTTCGCCGGTTTAGGTTACAAAATGAATGCCGCTATGTCTCCAAATCTAAGAAAAACAAAAAGTGCACAAGGAGGGAAAATCTAAGTTTAAAACTGTATTAATCTTTCACAATCTGAACAAAATCACCATTATTCATAAAATACATCAAAGGAAAACTGAAGATCTCGCCATGTCATCATTTTCACACATATCAGTCGATAGTTTCTGGGAAATTCCACCTTCTCAATCCATAAACACAAACATCAAAGCCGAGTGAAACAGAGAAATATTGAATTTGGATTTATTCTGCTTAGTTAAAAGGTCTCGGTGTTCTGCGGGGCAGGAGAGCGCGCCTCAAAGATTACAAAGCTAAATTAACCCTCGACACCATTCAATATTTTCTACAGATGGAGGTCAGGAGATGAAGGAGAAGCGCAGAAGGCAAGATGTACGACATAACAACGACGAAATTTAAAGGGGGTGTCCAGTTTGGAAAACGAGGACTTATCATCTGAACTGGAATTGTCCAGGGACGGGGCTTAAAAATGTTAATAATGTATCAGGAAAAA